>CAEGAF010175563.1:0-25740 GCA_903067075.1 Micropoecilia bifurca | reverse complement strand
GTGTGTGTGTGTGTGTGTGTGTGTGTGTGTGTGTGTGTGTGTGTGTGTGTGTGTGTGTGTGTGTGTGTGTGTGTGTTCGTATGACAGGAAAGAGAGGAAACGGAGAAAGCTAGCTGCTGGCTTGCCTTCATGAAGGTCTCGGCTTTATCTGCTCAGCCAAGCTGAGACAGAGCGACAGAGACTGAGAGCAGAAGAAGGTAAGCGAGGGAGGCAGATATGCGCAGAGGGAGATACAGCAGAAAAGGCAAAGATACTGAAGTGTGGGAGGGAGCCGGAGAGGAGGGCTTTACACAGATAGAGAAGGTAAACTACAGCCAGAGCTGTGAGGGACAAGATGACTTAAGGACAGACAGAGCTGGAAAACTGCACGAGGTTGTCCGGTTTCAAGAATGAAGGTTTTGAGCAAATCAGAGAAGCAGTGGGTGGGTTAATGATGAATGTTTTAAACAGGTTTTGCAATTGTAGGAGTGAATCTGTGCAGGAAGGATGTAGAGATGTTTCATGCCTTCAAATATAATGTTGGTCACATTTTATTATTGGCTCCCCTGGCAAGATGAGTGAACGCCTTGAAATAATAATAATCTCTTATTAAAGTAGGTTATTAAACATATGACCTACTCAATTCTACATATTTCACACTAAAAGATGTACGACAGCATGTTTACGCTACTTAAAGGTGTAAAGTCGTACTGATGTCAACAAGAGACAAAAGCAAATCTACTGTCCTCAAGAAGCAATAAATAAAAATAACTTGTCTTTTGTAATTTCACATTGGAGATCAGGGAATAAATTCTCTCTACTGATAGAATTTATTGCACTGACAGATTGGAACTACTCAGGTCTGAGCAAGGTTTGCTGTGCTTCACTTTCACACCACCACATACGGTAAGAAGTCTCCTCAATTCAGAATAAGTAGCTTTCCATTCATCCGACACACTTTGTGGAGGAAAATTCCCACTGTGGCTGAATAATGAGCCATAACACAAAGAAGACCGTTATCTAACCTTGTCAGACTGGAAGAATGGTGTGACTATGCACATTATGGTCTCTGGCTCAGAGTAAGAAAAAGCTCCGGCTTGTTTTTGTTTTTTTTTGGATTTCCTTAAAGCTACCACAATTATCCTGAATTGCACTACGCCTTAAATGCAGCAACAAAACCCTTTGGCTGTTTTGTGCCTGCAACACAGCCAAAGGGTAAATATGTACAAATGCCCCAGGAAATGTAAAGCAAAAAAAAATGTCTCCTGACTTCTTACCATTTACTAACAGTTACAAGAGCACTGGAAATATTGCCTGATGCACATTTTCAGTGAGGCTGGTTGCATTGTTGAAGGAGGAATTCTTACATCTACCTGCAAAATCCATCTAGAGCACCACATACCCCAAACAAACACTCATGAACAACCTAACTTGAAATTCCCACTCAAAATCACATCTTACTATATACAACCTGATATGAAAATATGAGTCTCTGAACTCCCTGTCTTTGTTCCTCCTAAAGTGAAGGGTGGCTTTGTGAGGGTGACTGGCCACAATAAAACCACAAACGAGTTTTTGAGTTATTTGCAGAATGGATTGTAAGCGTCCCAATGATAGAAAATGCGTGGAAATCAAAAATATTATTTACTACAAGTTTTGTGTGCACTAATAACATGTGAGAGCTACTTATTATTTAGAAGCATAGTAAAAAAAATATATACTTGAGTTGTATTTGCAAAAACAAACATTTCCTTTCAGCCAGCACATAGCCCAGATTAAATAATTTCATTTTGGGTGTTAAGATGCAGTTAGTCAGCGTGGGGCGCAGCTCTTTCACCGCCTCGTCACAGTCTTATCGCATTCAGCACTATTCAGCCGCAGACCTAAATCTGCATACTATGTATCGTAATAGTGTTCAAAATCAAATGTTCCTGCAACTCACCCTGAGAAATGTTCCACTGGCATCTTCGGGTTTTTTGTTTTTTCTTTAGTTACTGCTTATCCATTATTTTTAAACACAATACTTTGCTAAGCTAACTGTAACATCGCGCTTTTAGCTCACACCATGACAAATGAGCAGTTGTTTACATGCAGTACCTTGTGGTTCACAGTTTGAGAAAGACTGATCTAGAGTTACCAGATCTCAGTGCCATGTAGTCACACCAAGCACAAATGGATATACATCTTAGTGGCGACGCAGAGCCCTGCTAACATTTTCACAATCAGTCGCCGTACACACACAATTTATTTTAAGTGCTTTGTACAACTGCAAATACCAAGACATGGCAAAGGTCGCTCTGTCTCAGCTTGGCTAGGGTGTCAGGGTAAGCAGAGCATTATTAAGAGAAGAGGCCAATAGCCCCAGGATGAGCTGCAAAGATCCACAGCCTATGTGCGTTGATCAGCGGACAAGACGGCAATTAGTCTTGCAATTCGCCTCCACAAATCTGGCCTTCATGAAAGACTTTCAAGAATCCAAACCTTTAAAAAAAAATTCATAAGTCGTTCCGTGCAGTTTGTCACAAGATATATAAAAACGAAAGGGTAAACATTCTGAAAGAATGTGCTCTGGACAAATGAGGCCAGATTGAAACCAGAACAGTGTGGCAAAAGATTAACACAACACATCACTGCAGACATCCCATCACCATGGTGATACAAGGCATAAGCTCGATCATGCAGGTTATGTTTTTCTTAAACTGGAAGAAAAGTTGGTGGAAACACAGATGCAGCCGAATACGGTTCTGTACGAAAACCTAGAAGCTGGAAAAGACTTGAGACTTAGGTGGAAGTTCGTTTTCCGATCAATTACTTGAAACATTCAGCCAGAGTAACGGAAGAATGATTTTTAGATCAAAGCATATTCATGTGTTCAGTGACCCAGTCAGTCCAGACCTGAATCAAGTTGAGAACCAGTGATAAAGTTGTACATTGCAGTTCACTCAGCAGAAGAATGGGCAAACATTTCACTTCCTACATATGCAAAGCTGTTATATTTAAAATAAACAAATAAAAAAAATGATGCTGTAATTACAGTGAAAAACTGTTCTACTGACTCAAGATGTACAGCAAACATTTATTTTTATTTGTTAGAACAAAATGTACCACTATCACTTTACAATTACTTGTCACTAATATTTGCAGCTGTGCAAAGTTCAAGGGAATTGATGATCTCCCCCAAACTATGAATAAATTGCATTGTTGACAGCATTAGTCTTTGTGTTTCCCCTTTGTTGCTCCAAATTTTTCATAGTTTAGGCTCTGGAAAATGGGCTGGTACAAAGGTCAGAAGTGATTTTTCCCAAACGCATGACTCACCTCTGATGCAGACTGCATGCTTGCACCTTGGGTGGTGATCCAATCAATAGTGTTAGCTGAATGAGTGGATGAAGGCTGCATCACAACTGGTTATTTGGCGTCTCTGTCAGCATGTAGTACTATGAATGTGTAGTGAAGGAGTGGGCGTGTGATGACTGGTGAAGTCTGGACAGTACACTCATCTTCCAAAGTACAGTCCAGACTCAGAGATCTGATGGTTCCCATCTCTTCATCTGCACCTCCCTCTCAATTCTTCCTCATTATATGTCTCATATGTTTTCTAAACCCTTGGTTCCCTCCTCCTCCTCTCTTCCCTCTTCCACCCTTGAAAGATGGAAATCAGGACAGTTCAGCAGCGGAGGGGTTAAGATGAAACCAGCTTTGTGATTGGCTGCCGGCCGGCGCTCTGATCCAGCCTACAGAGAGAGGTAACCAGGCAACCTCAGAGAGGGAGAGGAGAGAAGAGGGGGCAGAGGACCGGGGAGTTAGAGCAAGAGAGGAAAAAAGAGAAGAAGAAGAAGAAGAAGCGCTGAAAGAAGCCTGACATAGTTTTGTAAGAAAATGTGGAAAAAGATGTAAGGGAGCTTGGGAGCGCTCTGCCCGGGATGGAAGACGGGATTACTGGCCCTGCTGAAACACACTGTGGATGTCTGAGGAACGCAGCAGGAGATAACGCGGGGATGACTGGATTCTTACAGCCTTTTTCTAGAAATGGGAACTAACTGTGCCCAGTTTCGCTGTAGTGCAAAGGTAAGTGCGCAAACGGCCGGGAGTGACGCGGAGCCGCTCAAAGACGGCTGTGCAAGAAAGTGTGCGGACTTTAGACGCCTGTGGATTCAGTGTGCGGGGCTCCTCTATATCTGCAATGAATTATCCACTACTGCTGCTGGTGCAACGGGATTCTACTGCGCTCATCTGTGTGTGTGTGAGAGAGAGTGTGTGTGTGTTTGGCGGTTAAAGAGGAGTGACCCCCACCATTCCCTCCCACTGGCACAGTGGTCAGAGTCGTTTGTGTGTCTTTCGGCGGGAGAAAAGCTGCATTTTGGCATGTGTGGTTACGGGACGCTCCCCCCCCATCCTCCCCTTCTCCTGCAGATCCAGCCGCACTTCCTGCGTAATAATTTATAATCAGGCGAGATAATCTTAACTTTCTATCCCCCCCCCTTCTCCTCTCAGAGACCCAGCTTTACTGATTACCAGGCTCTTCAATGTGCTTCAGTGTTGGATGCTGCCTTCCGGGCCAGTTCAGCCTGTGCACGACTTTACAGTCACCTATTAGACCTCGTGGCCTTTCTTTATTATATTTCATACTCGAGTTCACCCTTAGTCCTGGTTATTGCATTATGTGGCCATACTGCGCCTGCAACTTGCTGTGGGAAAAACTTCCTTTACGCGCCCAGCGGCTCGTTTCCTGCCCGGCGCACAATGGGAACGAGGTGAAATTGACCGAAACGCGGAGGTTACGTTCATGAAGTTTTACTGCGGAAATGTAGTCAATGGCCTGTGGGCCGCAGCTGCCTCTCATCCACCGGGTCTTGGTTGATGGAGTAAAGAGGAGTCGGGGATGAATGAGCTGCAGCCCCGACCAGTTTGCTTAGAGGGGGGGGGCATGCAGGCTCCGCTGCAGCTAAAAGCCGCATTAATCATGAGGCTGTGGCGCTGCAGACCCTCACTCCTCTCTGCTTCTGTCTGCGAGGCTCACGGACCCGCATCAGCTGCAGACGCTGCATGTACCTGCTGTCTGCACACCGCTGAACGCACAATCCCCGTTTAAAGTACTTATTGTGAAATTCCTCTCAGAGAAGCACTGAAGCACTGATTTCAGTACACTTTTTTGTACTGAAATAGTTTTATTTTTCAGAAAGTAAAATTGTTGCTACTGCTGCTGCCACTACCGATGATCAGTTTTACATTCATTCAAATCAACTCAATAATTGGTCGCTTGTAGTTTAAAACACGTGAACATTTATCACAATTTTCTTCTTGCGAAAACATTCATTTAATGCTGTTAATGGGCCTTGATGTTACCATTTGTGTTCAAAAAGGTTAATTAGGATCAAGTATGAAGTCTAACTAAAAAAAAGAAGAGCTTTTACTTTGAAAGACCGGAAGTGTTTGTAGTGACGTTAGCTTAACATTGTATGTGAAAAATTGGAGTGAAGAAGACGTCCAGTGGATATTATTATGAAGCATCAAACATGAGCAGGTTGTAAAATAAAGTATAGTCTGAGAATATCCCTGGCTTATGAATCAAATCTTAACTTTGAAGGTTACTGCCAAACATTTTGTCTAGTTTCTAGTGCAAATATCTTAGCAAATGTAAAATTGGTAAGATTTTTTTTCTTTTTTTTGCAGTGCTCACTGTGAAGCACTGTGTATACAGTTTCGGTGACAACCAGTCATTTGTGTACACTCTGGTAAATTAGGGGATATGAATGTTTACTCAACTGTTCTAAATTAACTAGATAACATAAAAAACAACTTTTTTATGACACAAAAGTCTTTACAGCTCAAATTGGTTTTGTGACTTCATTGTGACATGCGTCTGAGTTGCGGACTCAAATTCCCATCTCTGATTACACACTATTGATCGTAGTTAGAGTAGCCATGGCTGAATCACTTACTTGCAGGAATTGTTCTTTTATGAGATAGCCTTCAATGACAATTCCCTCATAAATCAAAGCCTAATTACAGTAGACTAATAATTCGTATTGTTTTCATTTTTGCAATAAAAATGAATTAATTTACTGCCATCAGTTTGCTGACATTTTTTACTACCAGCTACATATCAGGATTTGTTGTCCTAATTGTTTCAGCTGATTTTCAGTAAAAAACAAAACAAAAAAACATTTATTCCCCTTATTTTTTTTCCAATCGACATCAGAGTTTAGAAATGGATACAACTATGGTAAAGCAAAATGTGTCTGCAGTAAAATTAAGACATTTGGAGCATTTTACATAGAGGTTTTTGTTTAAGTCATAAGACCAGAGTCCACATTACATAAATATGTGTGTTTATGTGTGACAGCCCCAGTCCAATGGTAACTATTCTCAACTGAGTTCATGAGAAACATTTTGTCAACTTCTACATGGCAGTAAAAACTGAATAAAAGTGTGTTTACAACAAAGTAAGCTGAATATAATCCCAACATAAGGCTAATCAAGGTTATTGTGAATATCTCATTAATATTTTATTGTGAAATACACTTTCAAGGATGGGTTGTGTTTTTTTTAGTAGAAAAAGTGAAAGTCTATGTATATAATTGTTGCATTCTACACTAAGTGATTAAAACCTGGACAGATTAAGTATTTCTCTATTGCAGTGGTGATACTTTGGTACGAAGAAGAAGAGCAGATTACTTATTCTAGTTCTTCCAAACAAACCTCTTACTTCTGCCTGTATGGGCCCAGCTGGCGACTCCAGGTTGTCATAGAAACCCACAGAGTATTGTGAGGAAACTCTAAAAGAAAACACTGGTGCAGGCCGCCTTTCTCTTTCTCCTTCAGTTCTCCTCTTGGTTTTGCTCCACCACAGCCGGCGGTTTTTCATTTTCAGACCAGTTGAAGTTTTCAGATTGGCCTGCACTTACAAAACAAACTGTTGCAATTTAGCCGTTGAAGTTTGTGCAGCATATTTCACACATTTTATTTACTGTTTCAGAGCAAATATTATGCAAGTTTGACAACCCAAGGTTAGATTACTAAATAAGTTACATTTCAGATAATTATTAAACTCATCTTTATCAACCTGGCATGTAAATCTTGTCCCAGGCAGTCTGAGCCAGAGTTAGGTCCACAGAATGAGTGACTAGTATCAGCCTGCCACATCTATATCAATAACTACTTGAACTGGAATAAATATCTGCTATATTATTTCAGCCTCACATTTTCACATTGTAAATATATCCTTATTGAATGTCAAATGTTTTCCTTGTAGCTAGCAACCTTATTTCACGTGCAAAATGTGTTTCAAAAGCATTTTGCTGTCTGTCAAATATGCAAGCTAGCACTGTTGCTAAGCTAATTAAAGTCCAAGCTACGAGTAAGTTGACCCATTTATTCATAATACAAGCCCCATAAACATATCACTTTATCCATGACATGACATAACAGCATGACTCTAATGTTGGTTATCTTAATTGCTGACACATATTTATCTTGAAATTTTGTTTTATATTGCGTACATTTGCTATCACAGACTGCACAGAAACTTCTCTGACGGTCTTTAAGTGTTCAGGCCTTTTAATGAGCTTCATTTACTTAAATCCTGACCATCCTGTGGGCGTGTGTGGCTGCTTTCTTCTAGTTCAGTTTAATTGGCTCTGATTCTTTAGTTTGCAGAACACAGACCAAGGAAATATGCAGGACAATACATGTTGAATTCATTTTTAACCAGACAACACCCACTGGTTTTATTTTGTTGTAGCACAAATAGAAGATAATAAAGAGCAGAGTGGTGCTATTCTTCTCGTAACAAAACTCAAGTTTGACTGCAGTCTCATAATTGTAGCCCGGCTGCCTTTCTTTTTTTTTTTTTGGCTCTGGCACCCTAGTGACACTTGTTGCTATGGATACAATTCAACACTAAAATAAATTGACAGCCTATTCAAGTCACCTGCTCAATGAGACGGCGGCTGTGTCTCAGAGGCGTTTCTTCAAACACTGTGGTGAAAACAATGAGCAGGCAGCTGCAGTCAAATTAAAATTTGGAAGTTAAACTGTGATTACAAATGTTATGATCTTGAGGTGGAGAAACAAAGTTGTTAAATTTTTTTTAGTCAGTCAGTGATGTCAAGTCAAGTGAAAACAAATATATACGTAAAGTTGTTTTTGGCCCCAGTTCAAGAAGTATTCTGAATCTGAAAGTGAGTCTTTTTAGGTTTAAAGAAGCTGTAAATTCATCTTTGACTTTCTCCGCTTCACTTTTATGCAACACTATCCTCCGTATTTGCAGAAGAACATGTGTGAAAACGCCTGGCCACCTGTGGCCTCAGAGTTCGGTCCAGTGCATGGTGGGTAACCCATTGACCCTCAACTGAGCTGCGCTGAATTCACCTCTGCATGGAGGACAATTTCATACAAGCAGTTTTGTATTCTCCTTCAATGTGCAGCACTGCTGAAATGTTGGATTTTTACACGTATGAGACACTAGCAGACAGTAGAACAACACGGTGCACTTTTGCTTTGCTGTCTGCTGTATTCTAAACTTGCTGTAACAAGAAAAGTATCTGTATTTTTCAGAAATTCCTCTGTTAAACACAGAGGGAATAGGAAGAATTGAGTGGCTCTTGGCTGGCTGCCCTTTCCATTGATCCACTTCCTCTGCAAGTTTGTGTGTATGTGCTTATAGCTGACATTTTCTTAGATATAATTGGCATCAAGAATATCTTCACAGACTGCTGGGATTACGTCGGTGTATATCGAATACCTTATTATTTACTGTGACGGAAATTAAGCGTCTCTTGGAATAAATAATCACTCGACTAAACATGGATGCATTTGTTAAACCTTAGCTATGATGTATTTGCACCTTTGAAACCAGCAATCATGATTACCTGTTGATGATTACCAGGAATGTATGTTGAACCTTCATAAAGGAGCTAATGTCTCTTTCGAGTTTGCATCTTTTTAGAAAACCTAATCGGTTCAGACTTGGATTAGGATCTGTTGACGTTAGTGTTGTGTAAAGACATGTTTGATTGAACTTTAGCAAACTTAAAACAAAAATATCTAACAAAAACCCGTAAAAACAAAAAAAATCTGTATATTTTCTTTGCAATTTAAGTGATAAACCAAGTATCAAAACTATACATAGTTTTCAGATTTTCTACCATCCAAAAGTGTGGCATGCATTTGTGTTTAAGGCCACCTGACCTGCAGCCATAAATGCAGCTGGTTCTGCAGAGCGTTAGCTTAAGGGAACTGAATTCACACTACTGACACACTTCTCACATTTACATTGGTAAAACATTTAAAAAATGTTTTACAATTTCTTCAAATTCCACTTCAAAAGGACCAAAACATCAAACAGTTTGGTAGATATTTGGCTCTACAGCTTCAGAGATGTGGAAATATTACAATGCTTACTAAAATTATAATGGTGCATGTAGAGTCAGCTGTAGAACATGCAAAAGGATACAGATCTTAAATGTCACCTGGCAAGATACATTTTTTTTCCAAAATTTGATTCATATTCTCATTTTTGTAGAGCCCCTTGCTTTCCTGTACATTATTTTCATAATTTCTGTGTTTCATTATAAATTTATTCCCATTTTTTTGTCCCATTGACTGTGCTGAACTTCCTTTAATCACCCACCAACCCTCCAACTCTCTCCGCTTATTGGTCTTGCAGCTGCAAGTTTTGATGCTCCACCCTCTCCCCTCAACCCACCACCATGTTCGCCACTTACATCTCCAGGTTTGCACTATGCCACATCGCTATAATCCCACATAATCCCACCATCCGCCTACCCAGCGAGTGCCACTTTGGGGCGAAACCACCGAGGTCTTCACACCGTTAATGAGTTTTCACAGTAAACAAAAGCACTCTAGTGGAGGCATTTTCAGGAGGTAGAGATGTATGCACATGCAGAAACAAGCGTGGCACATTAACACTTCAATTAATTCAACGCTTCACATTCTAATTTCCCCAGAAGTCAAGAAGTCAGACCACCCTCCTCCTTCGAACCACACATACACACACATGTACGTACGCTGCTCAGCGTCCTGTGTCGTTCTTCAGCACATCTCAGCAGTATTACACACTCCTTGTGACATTTTCGATGCCTGAGAGAGAATGACAAACAAAGCTTTACAAATGACATTTTAATATGTTTTCTTTGTCTTTCGTGCAGTGATTATCAAAGAAGCAGAGCTGTCTCCTTTCACACGGTATTCTTTTGTCAAACACAATAGATATTGGTTATGTATATAAGTCGGAGGCAGAATGAGATTGGGCCCAGTCTTTTTTTTTTTCCTCTTCCTCTGGTGGTTGTAAGCCGCTCCTCCCTGTGGAGCGGCTCGACAGATTTCCACCCTCACTGTGAGACCCCAACAAAGTAAGAGAAAGAAACGGATGAAAACGGGAACGGATAGATGTTTTCCTCAGAGGATTTCATCGTCTTTTATTTTTCCCAAACTTATTCTCCCTCGGGAATTTTCTCAGCCTTTGCTTCTTTGTTGCTTTCTAATGTGTTCTTAACGTTCTGCGATTCTTTCCTTTTTCCCCTCCGTCTCTCTTTGTTACTTTTGGAATGAGCAACCAAAGTTGCCTGTTGAATTAAGAAAAGGAATCAAAGGGGCTCATCTCCCTAAGCATGCCCACGCACAGGGGTGGCAGCATCATGCTGTGGGGTCAGATTTGGTTGGAAAATTGTTAGGGATATGGGGGGAAAAAACGTTTGTAGTGGCACACATCTCAGGTTTTTATTTGTACAAAAAAAGGTGGAGTCATACGTGTGAGCTTGTGTTGGTTTGTCATAAAATTGCTGTAAAATAAATTTTTTAAATTGATGAAAGTTCTCCTGCATGTCCATCTGACTAGGTTTGATGGCCTTGAAGGGGTTGCATGTTTGTCCAGGACTGAGGACACGAATGCTTGAGTTGAACCGTGGCATACATGCCTTCTTTTGAGCACCTGACCCATGACTTTTGTTTTATTTTTTTTTGTTTTTTTTATCTGGCTGAAGGAAGCGGCTGGATGTTCAAATGGAAAGGTCAGACCCTCAAACACACACTCACCTATGATGCACATGCCTCGGTGTCGCACAAGCCGCTTTCGAGATCACAGAAAGAAGTTTATGCAGTTTCACGGGTCATGAAATCCGCTCAGCCCATAAAGCAAGTTGAAGTTCAATTAAAGTGGAAACATAAAAATGATTAAAGCTAGAATCTTTTTCTTTTTATTTTCTTTTCTCTTCATGCAAAAAAGATGCAGCTCGGCTGAGGTGAGTGATAACTGAAGCCTCTCAGGGTGGCAGAGCTCTGAGTAGCCATTTCGCTGCTCAGCCTGAGTCGTTTGTCCTCCATGCTGAGTCGTCACATTTAAGAACACGCTCTCACACATACATGCACACTTGTGTGTTGGGTGGGGAAAAAAATGGACGCTGGCTTTCTTTTCACATTATGCCCTGGTTGGCCCACGCACACACAAGCCCGCACACACTCACATCGCCAGGCATCCAGAGAGGTGAGAGGAGCAGATTTGAATACAGGCCTTCTTATTTTCAGTCAGCATCTCTGTAAGCCATTTCCTGGACCTGCTGTGCAGAACTGAATAGGTTTGGCTGTAGCAGCTACCAGAGGCAGAGAGAGAGAGAGAGAGAGTAGGTGTGCGTGTGTGTGTGTGTGTGTGTGTGTGTGTGTGTGTGTGTGTGTGTGTGTGTGTGTGTGTGTGTGTGTGTGTGTGTGACTTAAGATAATCAACAAGCTGCTGGAATTCATTTAAAAATAGGTGGGACTAAATAGACCCACTATGTATGGAAAGTTGTCACTGTGAAGCTTGTCAGTATTTATCTTCATGATGTGATTGGCAGGTTTCATAGTGCATACAAAAGTTTTATGAATGTCTAACATGATCTCATTGCTTTAATGTAGAGCAGAAAGGAAGTTATTATGTTTCTCCCAGTGTATTATAAGCCTGGCGGGCCACCAGGCTTAGCATGGCTTATTTATTTAAGTTTTCATTAAATGTTTGCATTCAAAAGACTTTATAGTTAGTGTTCAGATATTAATCTTACAATAACACATTGTGATATTCAAATTCAAGTGAAATTTTCAAATTTCCTGTCAATTTTTTAACTCATCAAAAACATGGCAGACCTTCCACTAATTTTCACTTTTGGGTTAATAAAGTACTTTTTAAATTGAATTTACCGTTGTTTGAGTTTTAATTTAACTAATGGCCTTTAAAACCAGTTCAAGCTGAAACACTTTATGATAAATGCTTAATTTAAATGTTATTTAACAACCAGAATCTGAGCTGATCAAAATTTGAGATGAAGGGCTCGATTTTCAAAATAATTCAGAAAGTAGAAACGGCCTCGACAAGAGGCTGTCTTAAGTCCTTAAATCGATTGCCACATTTAATTTCCCGACAGTTTTTTTTCTCAGCGTGTTGAGTGGTTACAACACATTTAAATTGGAAAGGGGCTCAAACTTCACTGGGCGTGTAATGAACAGATTGCGCTCTTATTGCAGTCTGAAAGCAGAGGCTCATAATTAAGAAGATTGTAATATTTTGGTGAGATATGTCTCTTGTCACCCACCAGACTGTGCTTTGCTCATTACATGCGCACATTATGTGCTTCTAAAAAAAAAAAGTCTTTAAGTCTTTAAACAGTTTCAATGTAAATTCAAAGTGTGTTTTCTTTTTTTTCCAAAGTTGTTGAGCATTCCCTTGCATCAGATAAACAGTCATCGTCTTGATCCAGACCCGTTTGAACTGTCTGCTCGGTTTGTCTTGAAGCTCAGGTTGGGTGAAGATATAGTTTGGGCTTTGACTGCTGCAGCAGTTTGATCCAAAGTGCTCCAGATATCCACAACTACTGCCTGCAGCGCCTCATGACAGACGTGCGGCCATCACACGGCGGGCGCTCAGAAATATGACGGCTTCGGGACAACAGTCATAGACAGCAGAGCAGCCACAACAAGAGCTGGCACACACACACACACACACACACACACACACACACACACACACACACGCAGACACACTGCATGCAGTTAGTGTTGCAACCATAGAAAATGCATGTGTCACAGAGAGATGTGGAGAGCACAGCCAGGGGCGCACGGCCCGGTGGAGAGGGTAAAGACGATGCAGTGGTAGGTGCAGACTTTCACTATGACATACCAAATAATAATAATAAAAAACATGATATAGGATATAGGATACAGTTCTGCTTTAATCTCTGGCCTCAAGCAAATTTAAATAAAGTAAGAGCCCAGAAGCAAATTCCTACCACCACACTATCAAAGACTCCATTTCTTCTTTTGCAGTATTCGATCATTTTCTACCAGTTTTACAGCCTCGGATTAAATGTTAAAAGTTAATTTATTGGCAGGGTTTTGGCCTGGAGAGATGTCTCCACTGCTTTCACGCACCTTCTCTAAAGCTCTGCTTAGGACAATAAAAAGGGTTTTATAACGAAAGCTTGTTAATGCTGTAAATATACAATGATGTTCTTCCACAGCTCCTCCCCAGAGTCGTCCTTCCACTTGTTAATGTTGTTTACAGGCAGGCGTGTAAGAGGATTTGACCAGCAGATGCATAAATACACATTAGAAATAGAGATCAAATGCAGAAGTCCTCTCTGAACTGCTCCGAATTTCCAGCTCAGATCATCCCAGAGCCACTTAATGTGGCTTTGTGAGCTAGATTTGGCTTTAGAGATTTGAAGTTTAAGTATGTATTTAGTTGAGAGGCATTTACAGGAAATGAAAATTTGCCTCAGCTATTTATTCATGTAAAGCAAAAGCAGCTTAAAGCTACATTAGGTTATTCTGACTGCAAATGGGAACGAGAGAGGATGTTTGATGCCTGGGCCTTTTGGGTGCTTGGGACTGACTGTTTTTGTAAGGCAGCAAATTTTAAAAAGTTGAACTTAATTTGGCTGCTGCCGCAAATGAAGTAGAGGAAATTCTCTTGTGTAGCAAAGTTGGAGGTGCTTGATATGTTTCTTTTAGTGGTTTTAAGTAAGAATTTGGAGAGAATTGAGTAAAGCTGTCTTTGACGGAAGTCTCGGTGAACCGGTAATGTCCTGTGCAAAAACTCCCAGAGGCAAAGCACCCAATGATGAGAAGAGATGCAGCCATCGGGGTTTTGTGGCTGTTGTGGTTTTGTGCTTCTTTAAAATAGCTGCTTAAGTCTTTGTGCTTCTTCTGATGTACTTTCTTCATGCAGTAGAATGTTGACATCAGAAAAAGTTGTTTTGTGCCGGACTCGAGTATTCACTAAAATATTTGTGGTTGTTTTTGTTTTTTCTTTTAGAGTCCAACAAGCACTTGTCAAGATCATTCGAGCTGAAAATCAACCAAATTTACCTCACTAGTCCATTTTTAACCATTTACTGTTGGCACCTGAACATTATGCCTAATGATTAAAGCCTTCAAGACTTTTTCAAGCTCAGCTTCTTTATACCGATGTTTCATTTCATAAAACGTCTCTTATGAATGCAAGTGACCCGTGGGTAGAACATAAAAGCACCAATAAAAGAGCGAGACGTCATGTGAAAATAAAAAATATATATTCTATCTCAATGTGGCTTGAGAGAGAAATGATGGAGCAGCAGGAAGTGGGAGATGGAGAGAAGTGAGGTGAAAAATGGTTGGATTGCCTGGTGAGCCTCACTGAGTCCGACTGTGTTATTAGCTCATGTGATCTGCTCTGCTCACCCAGCCCAGTTTTCACCTGCAGCCTCCTTTGTGCGAGCGCTGAATGGGTTCTTAAGCCGCTGATGAGACTTTTGTCTCACTTTTCTCTGGCCACTGTCTCTAGAGAGACTCCGGTCGCCCAGAGAAAACTGACTCGTACTTTGGCCTTTGCTGCGAATCGCCGCCTTGAGTGACTTCTTACTGCAGCTCATTCATTCTGCCTTGAACCGCAGCTCTCACGGGAGAACAATTTAGGAATCGTCTCTGATAAACAGAGGCCCGAGGGGATGAATGGGAATTTGGACTAAAAAGAGAATTTGAAGCTCATGTTATCTGTCAGGTGAGCGACCCTGCTCCCAAACCTCCTTGTGAGAGTTGATTGACCTCTGCGATTTATTACCCATGCTGGTGATTTTCATCAAACGTCAGCCCTCAGGAACACAAACGCTGTAATAAAATCCCTGCAGAAGCTTGCTTCTGACCATACGACTGCCCTGCTGCTGCCTACATGGTTTATTAAATAAGAGAGAACGTGATCCTGTTTTTCCTCTGTGGGTTTTCTGCACAACATGCAGTCTCATACTGTGACTTTAGGTGTTAAATTGATTACATGCTTGGGTACCTCTAGCTTTATGTTTGAGAGTAACATGGGCAATAATGGCATTCCTCCAAACCTATAACCCCAGCAGTCTCCCAAAGGACTTTCTCTTTCCTTTCCTCACAGTCACACGTTTTTTTCCCATTAAAGTAAATCCTTGTATTTAATGTTGCAGTAAGATTCCTAATCTTCCAAATGTAGTGCCATTTTGCATCCCGTCAGATGCTAATCTTATCAAGTGCTAATCGCTATGATAAGATGCTAAGATAAAACGGGGAAAACATAGAGACGTGAACTCTGTAATCATTTTGTCTTTGTTTTAAACCTATTTTTTCCCATATCTTATAATTTTTGTACTTTATACAATTTAATTTGAAACAGCTTCCAGTTATAAATGAAAATATTTAATTTTGAATCTTCTTCAGTTAGCCATAACATCTGTACTACTGATTGTTGTTGTTTTCTGACAAAAAAAAAATTAAAATTCTAAGCTGATCATCTCTTATCAAAGTCAGTTAACTTGAAAATTGGCCCATTCCTGTGAATAGCTGGTTTGTTGCTTTATTGAGTTTTAAAGAGATTCTTCTTTGCACTTTGTGTGTTCAAAAGGATACAAGAATCCTATGAAAACCTCAATTAAGTTCAAACAATTTCTTTAAATTTATTTTGAAAATCTTCTTCCGCACAGCTTGCTTCCTGCACAGGCAGCAAAGCCATTTATATTCAACTTGTGAGCAAATGAGATCAGAGCCTGCTTAGCACCATTTAAAACGGGAAGCTAATAAATTATGAAATGACGAGAACTGATGAGAACATTTATTAGAGAACCGTCTCGTGAGAACTAGCGAGCATACCTAGTTGTGCACAGTGAGTATTAATTAAAGCTTCTATTGCAAACCGAGTTTGAGGTGCACAAATGAGCATTGAGTTAGGAAAATGAAAACACTCCCAGGTGTGTTTCTGAAGCTGCAGGTGCCACCGCTTATTCTTGGTCGCCTGAGATTATTACTTTATCGTTATGTCTCAAAACTTTCCTCACAGTCATTATAGACTTTATATTAAACAAACCATCTGGCCCTCATTTATCTTCCTAACACACACACATAGAAAGAGAGAGAGAGAGAGAGAGAGAGAAAGAAAGAGAGAGAGAGAGAGAGAGAGAGAGAGAGAGAGAGAAATGAGCTAAAATGCTATTTTGACCACTGGGAGTAGCCAGAAGTCACTGTTTAGTGCAAGGACTCTGACATATTCGAACAACTGAGGTTAAGGGTTAATGTGCTTGCTTGTTAGCCATTTTTCCAAGCCACAGCTGACACACCCACATTATATTTATTGGCACTATTAGAGTCAGTAATAACTTATGAAACCAAGAATTTATATTTCAAACATCCTCTGTCTGGTCAAGTTTTAATATCTTCATGTAGACCAAGTTAATGGAGAATTGTAGTTGCACTTGCTCATGGCTCTGTGTTTGCTGGTTAAAATGCTGATGAGAAGGAACTGGACATGAGTCTTTTACAAGCACAAGTGTTGCTCTAAAGACAAAGTTTCCCCATTAGCCCATCAGTTCTATAAGTAGAGCAGTTGTAGTGCTAAACAGAACACAGCAGCTGCATTTTATCAACATTTTATATGTGAAAAAATTTTAAAACTGCAGAAGTAACAATCCCAATGAGTTTTGTGTCACTTTTGGGTTTTATACTAATATCATTAAGTATATTGTGCATCTTGTTATAACTTTTTTAATGAAAATTACTTTTTAACCTGATAATGAGAAACAGTATAGAAACAACTGTCTTTCTAAAGACATCTTTATGACTTTGACCTGGCCTGATTTGTTAGTTAGAAGCTCTTTGGCAGCTGAGTTACTTTGTCTTTGCTGTCCATACTGTTTGGTTTTAATTAGCTACTTATTCAAATTTACACTTAGTTTTACATTTTAACTCTGCACGCCAGCTTTCCTTTTCTTGCAAAGACTCAATTTTTACTCTGAAATGTCTGCACTGAAAATGTACAGAGAGAGTACAGGTGGTGCTGCACCACTGCCTATGTTTTCAACAGCATTGCTAAATCATTGACCAACTGCAGTGGAACGATCTGTTGTGTTTTTCTGTTTTCCTACCTACTTGTTTATCTAAAAGATGAAGCATTGGATGGATATACGATATCAGATGTAGAAGCTGCACCGATCGCAGTTTTCTGGTTGATCACTGAACTTTAAAAACCTTGACCCCGATTTTTTTATATGTACAGTCATGAACATGTACTGTCATGTATTATAATGTCACAATGCACTTTCATTGTGTCTCTCTTATTTTACTGAAAAACATAGAACAATACAATTTCAAAAGGGACAGTGGCTGATTTTGTGAAGGGAGATGAGATCAGTGGATGAGGTTGGTTTCACATTAAGTGTCAGCCAATCACAATCACCCAAAAATACGGAAATTGGAGCAGATCGATCTGTGCATCCCTAGTTAGTGCTCTGCCGTCACATAAGGTTGACACAGGGCCACAGATTACTTCCCACTTTGCCATCTAATCTTGAAATGATAAAGAACCAGATAATGTTGTTTTTAATACAAATACAATAACAAATGCTGGTTTTTGCCATTTTTTTGTTTTTTTCATGGTGTTGAAATTTTCCAACAGAATGACACTAAATGTACCAGTAATATTTAGATATGTCACCATGTGGAAAATGACACTTTATTATCTGCCAAAAATATCAACATTAAAGAAAATGTATTCAAAAACCTAAAAATGGGAATAAAATAGTCTCTTCTCCAAAAGTAATGTACTGTTTGTGATTTTAAATGAGTTTTATTGAGTTGGACTGAAGGAAAATTTTTTTTTTGTTTGTTTGCAAAGATTGCAGGGCTCTACTGTAGATTTTTAGTAGATTATACAAATTTATTTAATTCAATTGTCTGACAGAAGAAATTAAGTATGTCACTGCTGGGTATAAATTAACCCATGGTTTGTGTCAAGCATGCCGTGATTTGCCCAAAAATGCAGATATAAACAGGATTCATCTGCTTGGGAACAGCAAAAGACTGACATGGCAAAGGGGCAAAATGACCTGAATTATCTTTGCCCCTTTGTCGTCTGTGACCAGAAGGGTCATCATGATGTGGGCAAACAGGGCTGCAATTATTCTGTCAAGTTTTGGGTCTTAATTACTGAAACATGTCCTCCCTGACAATGACAGTAGAGGAGCCAGTAGTAATCACCCATCAGAAAGTTTCCTGACATTCAGCCTCTGTGTTTGTATGTGGGGATTGATCCGGAAAAGTACTGAGGTGTGTGTAGCTGTGAATATTTACAATCCTCAGAAACGGAAGGAGGAACACTTCCAGGTGTTGCCGCGCATTTAATCACTCACCTGTGAGACTAATAAGACGGGCCATCGGGACACACACACACACACACACACACACACACACACACACACACACACACACACACACACACACACACACACACACATACCCGCACACATATGGCCTAATGTGTGTATGCGCACTCGTAGGCTGGTGGGACTAATTAGCCAAACTGAAAACACCGCCCCTGCACGGCTGGTAAAGGCTCATTCAGACGCAGTACAAATGCATAACAGCTTGCTTGCCGCTTCCCTAAAACACTCCGCCGCTACTCTTCTTCTCTCTTGTTGGCATCTGAAACAGTCAACGGGGGAAGGAGGACGAGGAGACGGGAGCAGTAGCGAGTAAGTCGGGAGCCAGATAGGCAGAAGCAGCTATTCTCAGTGCAGACTGTGGTTGCAGGCAGCGCTACAGGTAACAAACACATCAGTCATATACACAGCACACCTGTTACGGTACAGATGGGAAGCCCTGGGAGAGAGGCAAGGCAGAGCAATGAAGAAAGATGAGCAATCAGAGAAAGCAACACAGAAGTGGGGAGGGGAAGGGAGACAAAGGAAAGCAGGTGGAATCCCATTTTTCATGGAGACGCAAAGGGAGAGAATTGGGGTGGGGAGTTTGAGGTCAGAGGTGCTGCACCTGTTTGCGTTATTCCGCGACGACTGCAGAGCTGCTGAGAAAGAAGTAGGGCAGAGGGAAAAAAGAGGACTTCCTCTCGCCCACAGTCTTCTCCCTTGAGAAGACACTACTCCCTCGTTATAATACAACTTCAGACATTTCCGCCTCTTTTTTATTTAATCTCACTGTCAAATTCATAAGAAGCAATTTTCCCCCAATGCCCATCTCATCAAGACATGGTGAGGTTCTCCAAAGCCCTCTCTGCTCTGGAGATCCACCATCATCATTTTGTCCTCTGTAATCATTGAATAAAAGGCTTCAGTGTGTGGGAGTGAGTGAAGCTGGTTAGGTGCCCCAAGCTATAAATCATAATCTGATGTCTATTAGCATATAATTCAGAATTTTCCCTTAGCCGTTGGAGGCATCTGATAGGCTAATTTAAACGCTCAACTGGCCCTCGTCTTGCTCGAGGAATTCGAATATAAAATTGTGGCGTATAATGAGAAGACCCTCTCCAGGTTTTTCCTCTCATGCTGGAGGTCTCGGTTGATCAAGATGGTTCCTTAATGAGACTAAAAAAATAATACTTCTCTCTCTTTTTTTGCACATGCGATTGTAGTCACTGGCTTACCAGCAGTGAACGGTGTTTAATGAAGAGGGTGGAAGATATTGTTGGGAGTAAGTGGAGCTTCAGCGTCACCTTTTTCTCACCATCTGATGCTGTAGCATTCATAGTGCTACCTCCAGCAAAAACAACATTTTACTGACAGATTTTTATGACTTTTTTAAGGCTAGTTTGCCTCTTGTTTTATATGCTTTGCCTCTTACGAAGGCATTGAGAACTACTGAGAGCAGATTCTCAGCTTACTGAGAAACGATTGCTTGTTGCGGACTAGGACTGAACAACATGGCTGAGAAATGACAACTATTGATTTTTACTTCCAAATTAAATACTTCCAAACTGTTTTATCCACCGTTTTCAAAGGTAACTAATTTAAATAAATTAATGTAACTAATTTAAATAAATTTCTCTGGCATGTTAAAAGGCCTTGTACTGACAGTAAAGTTGCCTGCTATCTCAGATCAACATGTTTCTGTTGGGGTGAATTTTATCATTGAAAAACATTCTGCTACATTTCATGTGTTGCATTCTTAAACCATGATGTACCAAAATCCCTATTTAAGAATGTTAATATTTTATGTTTCAGATACTTTTTTTAAAAAATGATAAACACATTAAAAGTAATTTATCAGCCCAGATATTTCCTCCTGTAAGGTACTCCCATAGTGACACATTTATTTCCTCTTCTGTATCTGCTCTTGCAGTAGTTGAATATGAATTAGGCATGTTTTATGTTTAACCACATTCAAGCAGATAAAAAGCACGTTTTAGAGCTGCTGTTTTATAAATATTAACTCCTCTCTCTACTGTTCCTGCTAAATGTTATCCTTTCTTCATCTTGCTGACTGAAGACTTTCATAATTAGTGTGGCAGTCATGAGATGAAAGGACTTCAATGTTCAAATGTTGCACAATTGTGCCTCATCACTTTTGACGGCTGGAAATTGTGTTTAAAGTCGCTGGTCGTGGCAGCAGGCTCTTTACTCCAGGACTGCAAAAATCGTTCACTCAGAAAACTCTCAGATTTTAGTGCATTTATTCATCAGTTTGCATTGTGCATTTTTGTGAGCTTGCGATTCACTGTGTGCTTGGAGTAAAGAACCAGGAAATCAGATTGCCCATTCCAGTCACAGCATCACATTTCCACTCAGCTTGTGACGGTGCATTTCCTTTTCTCTTCATGCTGGTTGCATTCGGTCTTTCAGCCCTTGCACACCTCTTTCTCTCTCTCTCTCTCTGTCTCTCTCTCTCTTTCTCTTCCTCTTTCTCTCTCTCTTTCTCTCTGTCTCTCTCTCTCTCTCTCTCTCTCTCTCTCTCTCTATCTCTCTCTCCTGTCCAAATGCTTATTGATGTAGGTGTTAGAGATCCAGTGATCAGAAATTTTGTTCCTGATGCAGTTGATTGATTTTGCAGTGATTTTATTGAGTCTTAAACTGTTATAAATGTTCATTATTTTTTCTTATCAGCAAAAGAGAGAGTGAGCAGTCGGCGTTGCACAGCTCTGCACCTAAACAGGATCTGACAAGTGTTTCAAAACAAGCAGGAGTTTTTAAGTTCTTTGATTGCTTATGTCTTAGCATAAGCTTGTGGAACATAGTTAGCAGTGTGTAAGTATGAATTAAGAAGACTCTTACCTTAACTCTGTTATTTCCAAAAAACTTACATTTCCTAACTCAGCATGCTCCATGACACGGACTTGAAAAAGAGATGAAACTGGCTAACTAACGTTAACTTCCTGATGAGATGATATTTGAGATATCATCTCAAATTTAATCCCTCCAAACATTTTTCATAACATGATGGATGCATGTAATTCTTTGTCTGACTTCAAAACACTGAATCCGAGGGCAGCTTCCCAAGTCTTCCTCATTCAGTAAGCACTTCAACACAGAAGAGAGTTTTCAGCAAAAACCTGAAAGTGCTCGTCATGGTGCGTTCACCCATCTTGTAGCTCTGACTAGCCAATTATAGACAAAGGCTGGTCATGCTTAAAACAACCGATTTGGGTTATCAGCTGATGTATTTATTTATTTTTTTGGTGCATTTCTAGTTGCACGACACTGCAAGTAATTCTTCTAAAAACTAAAACATGTTAAACCTTACATACTGGAGTTTATTTTTCTCAGCTCCTGTTTCCAGTTATCTGCTGTACCTTTCTCTAAACTCTCTTTTTTCTCCCCCTCATCCTCTGTGCTCCTCATTTTTTCTTCCTTTTCCATACACCTCTCCCCTGGTTTCCAGTCGCTGTGTGCTCCTGTATGTATTGGTATCATTAGCAGCCACACTATGATGGATGGCGCTGAGAGGCTGGGCCCTGACGGGGTGGGACTCTGCCTAAGCACACCATGATTACCTTCAGCACATACACACACACACACACACACACACACACACACACACACACACATACGCATGCATGCGTGCACCTGCGAGGCTGTTTCACTCTAATGCTATGCTCCTACCTGTATACGTATTTCTAACTAATGCTTCTCAGAATAACACAATATCATGTAGATAACTACCCAGAGGTGGATAAAATTGCTATTGAATTGTGGCAGCCACCCTCCCTTTACTTTCCCATCTGGAACACACACGAGCGGGCGCATACGAAGAAACACACACAGCATTTGGAGTTTTAAGAGGTTTGTATTGACTCAGATCCCCACAGGGAAGCGAATGCCAATAGCCCCGCCACTCTGTGTGAGAGTTCTGACAGACCAGCAGCCCAGCAGACCGCGGGGTGCTAAAAGGGTTTATTTCAAGAACTGGCAGAAAGTTTCACCTCCGGGAAGTTTTTCAGACTCTTCATGCAGCACAAGATTTCTGCACATTACCATGTTGTGTGTATCGCATATGTGTGTGGAAAGTTCAAAGAGTTTCAAAGTGAAAAAAACCCCCAAAAAACTGAAGGCATGCAAATTGTGTGTCTGACAGTCCCATGATGATCCAGTCAGACGTTTGCTCTTGCTGCTTACTGATGCTGTCTGCGTGCGTTTGTGTGTGTGTGTGTGTGTGTGTTAGCGACAGGCACAGAGATGGACTTGAAGCAGGGCTTACCTCTATGTGAAATTGTGTGGCAGCTGATCATGTCAGAGTCAATAAGACACAACAGGCTTTATTAAAGCTGGAGACTGAGTAAAGATTGATTTTGTTTGGCTGTCTGCATTTTAACTGGAACAGCAAGCGGCTGTGTGACAGGGTGTGTGGGTGGTTAGGCACACCGGCAAGGAGCAGGAGCTGCGACTGACTGATGGGTACTTGTGGCAGAAGACATTATGGGGAAAAGCAGGGTAGATGATGCTCTTGCACCCCCTTTGGGAGTCTCCCCCCAGGGTGCTGGTTTGCAGTGCAGTTGGACAGAGTTTCTACTTATTGTGTCTCGGTTCGACTTGCCGTCAGTGGGGTGTTCGGTTGGGGATCGCTGGTGGCTTGCGAGCCAGGAGGTTTTTAGTCTGTCTCTATGCAAGATTTAGCCCTAAAGCAACTTTAGCTCCTCTTAGTCACTTGAGTCTCGGCTCTGCTGCCATTAAATCCTTCCCCTTCTTGATTCCTGCCTTATTCTTTGCCACTAAAAGCCTGTGCAGAAACAACAGCAGCGAAAAAATAAAAAATCTGTCCTACAATGTTTTGAGCAGCAAGGTTTTTCAAATAGACACTACATGCAATTCCTGAGTCTTTTCATTTGGGTGAATAAGCAGTTTGATTGAAACAGCTCTAACACCCAGAGGCAGAAAAGCTGCAAGGTTTTAAAAGCTGTTATTTAGTAGCGCCTGCCGAGATACATATGACAGATTAAGGGTTTTTCTAACAGTCAATTTGAGCCAACAGAAACCTTAAGTCGCTCCATAAATAAAATATACAATCTCAAGCAGAAGAAAATCTAGAATGATCTGTTGAACAAAACAAGATGTTTTGTTTTTCTTAGGGGTTCATGGAATTTTAGTGTTGAATTTTCCGTGTTTTTTAACAACACACAAACTAATTTGTGTAAACCTTGTCTTAATTCAGGAGTTAAATGTAAACACTTACAATATAACATAAAATGTTCCAAAGGGGAAATTAAGTTAGAAATCTCTCCCCATCTTTTCATTGATGTGTAGCTGTGTGAGTGGTGAATCATTTGAAGAGAGAACAATAAAGGAAAAAAAGAAACCTCACTAAGAACAGGAACTATAGACTGAGGGATTCTTTAGATTAGAGAAATATGAGGAAGAAATAATAAATTGGTGGCAGGGCAGTGAGGAGGACAGGCTGAAGGGTAACATGATGGTTATGGAATTAGTATTCCATCACCTATTGTAGTCTTAGTAAGCTACAAAAAAAAATTAATCTGTCAGGTTTTGTTGCAAAAAATGTCATGGCGTTCTTCAAACAGGATATTAACATCAGGTTTTTTTCTTTCACAACTTCCAACAATATGGAAAGGCTTCGTTTGTTGGCTTTATTTTATGATGCAGTGTTTAATTTATCATTTCCTGGGTTTCCCCCAGAAAACTTGCTAAGCCCTGTGCTCAGGGCGCTACGGCACTCATCCAGCCACCTACCATGTTTTTGAGTTAAAAATTGTTTAAAGTTGACAGAAAATTTGAAAATGTCATCTGATAGTTATGCATTTTTGGAAGACTAACCTTTGCCCAGGCCAACTATAAAGTCTTAGAAAAGGCAGTCATTAAAAGAAGCCTAATAAATCAACAATGCTAAGCCTAGTGGGGGCACAGGTCAAGCCTGGTGGCCCGCCAGGCTTATGATACACTGAGGGAAACCCTGATTTCTGATAACAGTATATTTCAAATGTGATTTCCAACAACCTGCCAGTTTGGATTTTGAGAAAACTGAAGCCGAGTTTATAAGCTCACTGAGTTTGTAGGATTATATCAGTTTGACATAGTAACCATGTTGGCAATCCAATCAAATGTATAAAGTATAACACTTCAAGAAGCTGCACTACATAAGGAGACGAATTAGATCACATTTGATTTGTGGACACATCAGACTTAGTTAACATTTTTCTTTGTCACATGAGTAAGAACTTTTAATTTATTTATTCTCATGTATTTCTTCTCTCTGTGTTTATTGCTCTTATTGAGTGCATTACTTTATGCTGAGGGTTGAGTACTAGCTGTCGTCTACTGTAGCTGATGTAAAGCCAGCTGCTGAAAACATCTGTTTAGCTTGAGCAGATGTCCGCAGGTGCTGCCGCTTGAACTTTGTCAATCAGTCATATTCCGACACCGTTAACATGTATTTATGTTGAAAGCAGGTGTCTGACAGAATCCTGCTGCTCATGAAATTTCATGATGTGGGATTATATCTGGTCTTATTACAGTATGGAATCACCTTTAGTCTATTATTACAACATGTTAGTTAGCAGGTATTTAAGCTTATATTTATTACCTGAGTATGATCTGCTGTAGTAGTATCAGATCATAGTATCATGCTCTAACAGAGCCTGGCTCTGGCTGTTATATGCCACCTTCTTATTATGTAGATTATGTAGGTTTCAGATTTCACCACCTGGACTGGTAGTAACAACTCCTTATTGGGAAGTATGATTCATAGAACTGAAACAGTTAAAAATAACCCAAAATCATTAGTTATGCTAAGGTGTGGCGGTAATGTTCCAGAAGAAGTTTGTTTTGCTGCTTAAGGGTGTGGCTAGAGTCTGTCACTGTGAGTAATCAGAAAAAATACTAATCTAATACCATCTTTTCTGTCTGATCCCCAAATTATTATTAAAGTTTGGTAGATTTAACTGTGGACTAGTTGTTGATCTCTCATGTCACGAACCTGGGAAAAAGACATTTGTACGTCTAGTAGTAACAGGTAGGATCTCTGACTGTTAGTGTCAGATAT
>CAEGAF010175543.1:0-11819 GCA_903067075.1 Micropoecilia bifurca | reverse complement strand
TGCTGTGAACTTTGTAGATATTCCAGAATATAGATGTTTGGTGCCAGAAGAGCCATGTTCTGCTCCCCACATCCATAGGGCATCCGCAGCAGGTCATCAATGTTCTTCAGAGCGCGACCCATAATGTCACCTGCACGGAAATCCACACTCATTTAAACCTAACACTGACCTGACTATAAGAAATGACAGCATTCGTTAAATCAGCTCACCAGTCTCATGAAATACCTTATGCTTTAGATTTCTATCACTTTACACTGACAGTAATATACATGTAAGTGATTTTTTTCTGCTTGGGACAAAACAGTTCAGTTTGGATGAGCCACAGTTGGAGACAATATTATTCCTACTTATTCCTACATGTTAGCTTAACATCATATTGAAAATATATTGTAAAATAAGATCAGAAGTTTTTAAGAAATTTTCTGGAAAACAATTTTCTAAAATGAGTTTACCCAGCACCGACACCGTCACACTGGCTGATCCCTCGATCACATTGTCAGGGAGGCGTATCTCTGTTTCTTCTGTTAAAGCTTTATCTGTACAGACAGAAACAACTATATTAAATAACATACATAGAAGTGAAAAGAAACAGGCCACGAGTCATAAATAGAAAGATACACTGACCTTTGGGAAACACCAGCCAGTTGTAAGTCTTGGATATTTCAATTCCTTCAGCCTGAGTGAGAGAGACATGAGGAAAACTTCAAGATGAGAAGATGAGATTATTTTCAAATCTAGTAAAATGTCAAAAACTTCCAATGTCTTGTTTGATGCCACCAACCTTAATGATGAGAGAACGTGTGACAACATCAACACGTCCTCTTTCAGGAACGTTCACAATCTCATTGCCACAAGAAATGTGGGATGGAACAGCCTCAGCAGTCACAGTCACATTCACAACTCCTGAAAAACATCATTAGAAATCAAATGTTCAGCTGCTGTAACTTCTAAAGGATCCCAACATGAGGTTGGAGGATAATGGAAGAAAATGTATATGATATGTTTGAATTGTGATCAGTTCCTTCAGCCAGTCACTGGCCAGCAATGTGATCCTCACCTAAGACGGTGGGATTCATGGTCCAGCTGAGGGTCTTCTGCTCGTTGGCACAGAGACAGGATGTGTATTGGTCCCCAGAGAGGGGGGTGAGGCTGTAATCTGAGGAGGGGGCGGCGGTCACTCTAACCTATTCAAGAGAAATATATTGTTTAAATTAGTTTTACAACTAGAGAATAAGAGTTTAACATGTTTTAAAATGGACTGAAAGGTACATTCATAATGTAAATGTCTTATTATAATCCAGATGTTGGGATCTGCAGGAGAGTGTTTTCTATACATTTTCAGGGTGGCAGGCTGATGGGATCCAGCTGGTGCTCATCATCTTCAATCAGCAAGGGCCTTAAATGGGAGCAGCTTCCTAGAAGAAGATACCAGATGCTTCCGCTTCTACAGTGGTACACTCTAACTCTCAGTGTTGTGCCTCAAGTGTTTAACTTGTGCCTGGTGTCTCTTCTATCTCTTTGTTCCTCATAGAACCAGCTCTGACCTCTCTCTGAGAGTCAGATCCACCTGGACTACCTGCCCCTCGCTGTTCTGTTAGGCCTAGCCCCTGGATTCCTCCACAACCACCACCTGACTGCTGCCTGTCCACCCTCAGTTACCTGCTGGAACTCCTCCACCTGGAAACCCCTCACTGCCCCAACTGCTGTACCCTCCTCTGCCCATCTGAACCCTCAAACTGTAAGCCTTCACCAGGTTACACCATTATTCCTGTCATTATTCCTCTGTCTAACCGCTCACCCATTTCTCAGCTCCTCTCTCATGCCTGGTTCCTCCCTGCTGCCGCTGGTCTACACCTCTCCATCCTCCCCCATTATTATTCAATAAATCTGTTAAATTGAGTTTGGTGTCCGTAGTTGTTGGTTGCCCTGGAGTCCTGGTACCTCTCACTATGACACCAGATACATTTTAAACAGTTTGAAAAACCCATAACCCTTAGAGTAATTTCATAAGTGTTTCAAATACAACCAAAAATCAGTCTTACAAAACTGATCATCTGATATTTCAACCATTTTAAGTAAATTGATTTTAGATATGATAAAGTGATGGAACATATCTGTTCAAACAAAGGAAGCTTTGTCTTTCCTTATGCATAATTTTAATTTATGACCTTTTATTTTTATTTATTCATTACTCATTAGTATTTTATTTTTTATTTCTCTTTCCTATTTATTTCTTGTCTTTTCACAGTTGTAGAGGAAACATTATTCAACAATTTTGTTGGATTTGTTTTGACTTAAGGGAAATTACCATGATGCATTTAGTCAGGTAGTTGAAGACGGTTGCCTTCAGCTCAAAGTTCTCCCCCCGGATGATGGAGTAGGGCAGGATGAGCTCCAGGAAGAAAGGCTGGAAGACAGTGAGCTTCTGACGAGGAGCCAAACCAAAACCTTGAGGGGACAAACAGAAGGTCTCCGTCTCCCAGGTGGTGATGGTGTCTGGGACAGTGAGGGACACATTCTTGGTTCCAGAAGATCTGGATCAACAGACACACAACCTGTCAATTCATGAACCATAATTTAATAAACTAAGGAAGTGAAAAACAAAAGCACATTGATTATGTAACTATTTGACAGCTTTGTTAAATGATGAAACTATAATGTCTGATATAGAAATTATAAATCTGGATAAACAAAAATTAGATGTGGGATTCTCAAAGTGCCACATGTATATTTTATCCTGTCAGAATAGAAATGTAAAGCAGAATTAAAACATGGCAGATTTTTGTTTACAAATATAATTTCTAAAATACGATTTATTGATCATGTCTGAGATAAAGACATAATAATAATAGCAAATTTTGCTCAGAGCCTAAATGTGCACATTGATAAAAAAAAACAAAGACATAAAAATAAATTATGCCTGCATAGAGTAAAAATAGCTAAATCCAGTTTTTTTGTTTTCAGGGCCTAATAATCCCTCTGGCTTACCCAGTTTCCACCAAGTCCCATATCCAAGTTTCAGGAAAAAAGGTGCGAACTGTCTTTATGGGTTCAACGATCTCTTCAACTTCAACTTCAACTCCAGAATCTTGTACGTTTGCTATCATAAAAACGCGCTCAAAACCTTCCATGTCTAACAATTCATCAATTCAGGTTCATTGAATGAAAACAAGAACAAAGAAAGAAAAGAAAGAGGAAATTAAACAAGACCAGAATGCAATAATAACAGAATTAATTTTTGCAAATATCTGACATGTCACTCTTAAAAAACAACAAAGTTGCCTTGAATGCATACCATAGTCATAATACATAGTTAACCCAGAAGACAAAATTTTAGAACATTGAAAGGATCCAGTAAACAGGTTTGTTGCCATCTTCAGTCCCACTTTCTCCATATCCTTCTACACACAGCATGAAAAGGTGAGTTAAAGCCTTCATGTGAAATGGGTTGTTCAGTTTTAAGCAACACAGAGCCAGCAATAGTTCCTTATTAGAAAATAAAAGTTAAAAAATATTTTCTCTTTGGACTCACTAGTAAACAATCCCTGGGTTCCACAACCTCATTTGGAATTTCTGACACTTTTCTGACAGGCAGCAAACTAAATATCTGAAAAAGAAACACATGTTTCAAAACAATAATCTAGAAACAGATGTTTGCTGAGCAGTTTCAATATGGAAAAATACATTTAAAGTATTTCCCTTTCATCATGTTCATCTGAAAGATGGAAGAAAAAACCTCCTAATATGTAGGAGTTACCTTCTCTGCATCCAGAGTCTTTCCAGGCTCCTTGATGAGGACACTCTGATCGATGGCACTGACGCCACACAGAGAGTCAGGCTGAGCCGTCAGCTGCAGGTTGGTCTCCTCTCCTGGAACAGCTGATGATGAAGAAAACTCCAGAGAGACCTGAGAAAGAGCAGGAGAAGAACAATGGCTGTTGTATCTTTAATTAAGATATGTGATCTTTAATTAAGATATTTGATTTTTAATTGGAAGATACTAAAAGTTATTAGTCAATTGTTCTTATTGTTTTAATAATTATCTCTCTCCAGTCTCTCCTTATGTGCTCCTCCTCTTAAGCCAATATTTGAAACAAATAGAAGAAACATGATGACACAAATAGTTTGACATGACTAAGAAGCTTCAACATCAAGATATTAAAAAGACACACATACATACACTCTCCTATATATACACATGCACTTTTAATACATACATAAATACATATAAGCTTGTTGTCTTTTATAAATTTGTGATTTATATTGAAATTCACATTATCGTTACTTTGGTGCAACATATAGTGACTTGTTTCAAACGGACCACCTAGAGAGTTCTCCATCAGACATTCTTTGGTACCTTCATGTGAGTCATTTCACAGATGTATCTAAATCCATACTTACCTTATGGTTAAAGCATTTCTCAGTGGAGAAGTCAATACTTTTACTGATCACATTCTTGATGGGTAGGACAGCGTAAACAATAATCTGGATTTCTGGAGCCAAATCTGGAGACATGTTGAGCTTAAAGGACACCTCACCTTCATTCACTGAAAAATCAGTCCAAATGTTCTCCTTGAATTGTCGTCATAGAAACAGGATATTTATAATACCATCAACTATCTCTAGATTGTACAAATTTAAAATTTTGTAATGTTGATATTCCATTTATTCACCTGCTTTATTTTCCACTTCCAACCGTATTCGTCCTTGACTGGCAATAGCTCCTTTGGATAAAACCTGTGAAGATATAGAAAAAAAAACTTTTTTACTGTATTTCTTCACTAACTGATTGCAGATCTATCCATCTAAACATTCCTTGTGCCTGAGTTGTTGAAATTTAATTTCTTTCACTATTTTAGTTTTTTTTGTGGGTGTGTCTTAAATTCTGATCTGATCATTAATCTAGAATATTAAAGTTTTATTATCCAGTAACCTATTTGTACTGTGACACAATATAAAGGTCTTTCATTAATTCATCACTTCTAATGGCTGATTTAGGCACAATTTCTCTACTGGCTAATTTCTAAACCTCGACTTAGTCATTAAGCACACAACAATGTATGTGTAATTTCTTCTTCTGAAAACAGTAACAATCTGTGTTTGTTTTTGTGATACGACTCACCAGATAAATGACATCCACAGAGCCTGGAGATTCGTGCACCAAAGTGTACTCAATAAAGATCTCTGTTTCTTTGTCACAGGGAAGTATTGTCTTGCTTTTTATATTCAGGGAGCTGCTTGTTTTGACAGATGGAGGTTGAGACTTGCTAATAGTGTGAGACGCTGTCGGAATATGAGGAACTTGATATATATAGTGGGATAGTAATGGTAACGGGGTAACCTGTGAAAAGAAAAAAAAATGTTACAATTATGGTTTGTAGTTAAGTAAGATTTCATTTATTGTAGTTTTATTTTGTCCAGTTCACACAGGCCATTGGCTTCCTGTTCAACACCACTAGAAAAATATTGCTGCTTCCAGCACAGTCTGGCCTTTCTCCATTTTACTTGGATTGTCTCCGGTCGATTTTTGACTAGGCCAAACAGAAGTAGCAGTTGTGAACAATATTGTTGATTTTCTGCTCTGTTTTAGAATTGTAGTCTTCATGTAGTTTTAGCAATGGGAGAGAAGGAAGTTGTACATTTGAGCATTCCGTCAGTGTTGGCTGCAAATATAAAATTAACATTAGCAGCCACCTGGTTCAGATTGGATAAGGATGATTGTTTGCACCATAGGCAATTTCCGGTAAGGTTCTTTGCATTGAATTGGCACATTGTAACATTTAAAACCTCAACACAAGCCTTGCCTCCAGGAAGCAATGGTTTCTCAACAGCCGAGAGCCGAGACCCTCTGTTTGAAGCAAAGTGTAGTGCAAATGGGCTGGTTTTTACCAGGTTACACAGACTGGAGCCTTTTGGTCCATTTATTTAAATATGTTAACATATGACACACTGAGTTCAGTCTACAGCTGTGATTTACTTACATGGAGAAAAATGTCTTCACTTAATGCATCAGTTCTGAGAGAGAATGAGGCAAAACCATGGACATCAGTTGTGAGTTTCTGAAGAAAGTGTTCAGACCACTTTTCCCTTCTAAACAGTTTTAAAGACAGGTGTGACATGGGTGTGTCATTGTAGTGAACAGCTTTGACCTGTTGAAAGTACAATACTGTGTCACTTAAGCTGGTCTTTATATTAGATGCCAAAAAACAAAGAAATCACATTGTTACTCTTACCTTTCCCTCCACCACTGAGCCTTGATCATAGACATTTGGAACGTCAACAAAAGACAGTTTTCCAACAATATATGAGATCCATATTTGCTTCACTTGTGAGAATGATGTACCTAAATATGAAAAGCTCACATGTGATAACACTCATGCCTTGCATAATAATATCATCGCGAATTCAAACTCTTCAATGAGAATAAAGGCACTGTACAAACAAGACTTACCTGTTCCTTCCTCTTCCACTGTGGCAGTGACATCCAGTTTATCTTGTAATTCTGTTTGATCGCCTCTGGTGAAAATTGAAATTTGGAATTCAAATGTACTACATCCTGTTTTGTCTGCCTATGAGAAAAAAAAAAAAGAAAACTTCATCATATATTTTAAAACATGACTTGATGATATAAACATTTATCAGGAGTAAAGACTTTTTGCTCATAATTTCTGAAAGCCAGCAAATGGTAGAAAGAAAACTAAGCTACAGGAAAAATAAACCGCAGGATCTTTGTAGAAAACCAAAATAGAGACAAAACACGTTTGCAGTAATTTTATTAATTAGTAATTGCTATTACTGTCTGTGAGGCATTCTAAAATAAATTTTGACCTAACAGGACTTTAGTGGTAAGTTTGAGTAACATGAACAAATGCCTTTAATCAGCCATACCTTCTGTGTCTGAATGTCACAAGGTGTTTCTTTCCTCCGACTCTTGGAAATGATGTCATAAAAAGGTCGGCATATTTTCACAGTAACATTTCCTGGCACAGGCTGTCCGTATGTGTACCTAGTTAAATTTGAACAGATTAAAAAGTCAACCACAGAAGAAACATTTCAGATCATTTCATTTTAAGATTAGGATTCTGTCTCAATAAAACATTAGTCAGGGATCAATGTTGACTTACTTTCCACACACTTTAGCTTCAAATCCTTCCTGCCCAACACTGACTTCTTCTTTTACATTTATTGTTACATCAAATTTGGGAAGAACTGGAGAAAAACACAAGACATTTACATCTTATCCAAAATTGACAGATCTCTCTAGGATTGGCTAGAAAACTTACCATACTTCTCCACTTTAAAGTTGTGCTGTATTTTATTTCCTCCTGCTGAAACAATGATTTTGTAGTTTCCTTCCTGGGCCTCAGAGTTTAAGGGGTGGGAGAGCTGCAGTATTTTGCTGTTGGATGTTTCATTGAGCCATTGTCCAATCCTGTTGTTGTTGGGATCCTGTTGAAGAAAATAAATCCAAATAAAACTGGGCCATATGTTTAATAAGTTTAAAAACATATGCAATTGGAACAAAATTAATATTTCCATTTGTCTTAATTTATGGAAATCAATGGCTCACTTTCACTGCTCACTGAAGTGCTGACTATTTTAGCCATCCACTAAATATAACAATAAACCATAAGTTTAAGACAATTTAGTTTTCTTACCTCAAGTTCAATGATGGTATACTGTTGAATAAGAAAGGAAAAATTAAATGTATTGATAGATTTTTGGGGTCAATAAAATAATGGTGTTCTAGAAATTCTGATTATAAAAATTAGATTTTCCGCCTCTCGCCCGGAACGTCAGCTGGAGATAGGCACCAGCAACCCTCCCGACCCCTCTAAGGGACAAGGGTGCAAAGAAAATGGATGGATGGATGGAAAATTAGATTTTCTACAGGTTTGTAAAGTGGAAATTTGCTGGATTGATATGAATAGTTTGTGATAATACTTTCATTCACTTTATCGAGATATTTATGATGAAGCCACCTTAAAGTTCTACAGGTTCATTATGCATCAGAAATATATAATCAGATTAAATGAATCATAGAGATTGAAATTCTATTAAACATTTCCTAATTTGTTCCCAATTTTAAAACACAACCAAAGAAAATCAAAGTACATTAATCGAGCCAATGGTTTTAAAGCCTAATAGATTGAGCTACAATCTATGTTTTTATTGTACTTCAACTTTTTAAGCTTACAGTATTTATATTTTCACAGCATCAGTAACAAAATGCTAAAGTCAAAGGATAAGCAAATTTGGTTTTCAGTCATTGTTTGCACAATTGATTCGATTTTTTGGGTTAAAAACAACATGCACTCTAGTTACTAATGATGCTCAGCGGTCAATCATGTGTTCTGCTCCAAACCTCAGTATAAATTATATATTTACAGAATATTCAACCTCAGTGAGATCAGTTTAAAAATAAAAAGAACTCACCAGTTGTCTGGCTGGTCTAAACTTTGTGTCCATTGTGACCACCCTGAAACGGACTGACAAAATACTATGAGAAGTCTTCAGATCATATGGACGTTTTAGGTAAACAGCAATAACTTGTCAAAGAGAACATTGACTGAAACATTTTTTGGTAATCCAATTACCTGTCTGTCCAGGGAGGTAGATCGGTTTGTCTGTTTGGATGAAGGTCATGGGTTGGTAGGCTTTGATTAGGACTTTTCTGACTTCTTCTGAGTAAAATGTGTTTCCTCGTACCTGCACCTCCATTTTCTGGACCTCTTTATTATTTACCAAAGGAACCTAAAATAAATAAACATTTGTAATATAAAAAACAAAGCAAAACCAAAAAAACATCTGTGAAAACATGAACCATGGTTTCTGAAGTTTGTATGCATTAATAAAGATCACATCTGTAAAACTGCATTTGAAAACTATTTCATTTAAGGTCAAGTAGATTCAAAAACCATCTTAAAAGTTGACCTGGAACTGAATGCATTCTTGAAACTCCTCACTAGACGTCTTCTCGTAAAGAGTCATATTTTTTTCTCCTGACTTCAAAGTGACAGTCATGGTCAGAGTCTCATAGGGATCAATGAGACTCGCACAGAATTTGGTCTGAGCTCCAGCTTCAAGGACAGCAGGAATGGTCACCATGTAATATCTACAGACAGATTCACAAACACAGCCGTTATCTCACTGGTCTGATCTCCAGTGGGACAAATCCACAGACCTGAATTCACTCGATTCATTCAAAAACAAATTATGGTAAATACAGTATTTCCAGACATATTTGTAAACTTACGGATTGGTCATGCTAGCTCCAATCATGCATAAGAACACACACAGTGTCCATGTCAACAGTGTCCATGTCGACATCTGGTTCCTGGAACGACCCATGACTGACTGGCAGGATCCTCTGAGTAAAGAGCTGCAAATAACAAGGACTGTATCCCACCTTCACTCACACAGTACAAACCTCCCACTCATCATGTGTCATTTGTTTGAATTACAGGAAATTAATAATTTACAATTGTATATTTTTACAAATTGATAAGTACCTTGATCCCCAAACTAAACATGAGATAACAGATTTTCAACATCGTTTTACCCTCGCAGCGGAGACCTGCTCATCAGGATTTTATGACTTTTATGAGTTTCACCAGGGAAGTATGAAGATTTACAGAGTTCACATTGTAATGTCTTACTGAATTGCAGGAAAAAACTAGTTTTTTAGTAAAACTTAAGTAGAAATAAAGGTCATAAGATTACACACTGTATTCCAGTAAGCACTTTCCCCCATGTATTTACTGGGTAAAAGTCAAGGTCATGTTAGTTGACTATTAGTCTCTCATGAGACAGAAACGACTATCAAATACTCACCCAGTGTCAACTTGTTTTTAATTTAGTCTCATATGGTTTTATATTCTGCTATTTCCATGTAATAAATTGAATGTATGTTTAACATTTAAAGGCAAAATTCTCAAGAATTTAGGCAAAATAGCTATAATAAATTATAAATAAGTTTCCTTATAACAAGATTTTTTAAAAAATAACTACGTAATTAAGAAATTTAAAAGGTTTTGTTTTAAATACACATATTTTATTTGCTGCAAAAATTAATAATAATCTAAAATATTACAATAAAAACGTTGCATATTTCTACTGAATGCCAAAAACAAAATGTAAAGTTGTTGACCTCTAAAGCTTTTCTGAAATATTTCACATAACTTTGTCCCAGTCATATATCACTGAGACACATTTTCAGGTTTCATTTTACTTTAACATATGATCCATTATGATTTAGTTGCATATGAACATAAAAAATACAATAAACAAACAGAAAAATATTTTTAGCTCTGTAGTGTATCAAAAAACATTTAAAAAATAATGTGAAGAAAATCTGGTATCACTGATGGCTGTAGGCTTAGGATCAGTCCTCAAGCTGAAAAAGAACAAGTATTAGAATATATTATTACATCACCACCAATACAAATTTGAGCCCTTTAAATTAACCTTCAAAATCCTGAACAAATTTAACTCAAGAAAACTGCAAAACATTCTGTAAAGAATCATGGTTTTAAAAAGTTATGGTTCCAAAACTTGCATCACGCTATTCCTACACTGTAAAGTCCTTTTAATAAGGTGCCAGAGTGTCCAGTGACCAGGATACTCTCAGCCTGGAAAATATTATGCATTTTAATACGTCACTGAACAGACTCATCAGGTAACTCTGTTTAAAATAAAGTTGTAAAGCTACCAACTGGTTGTAAAAAAAAAAAATCTTATCAAATCTTATTTTAAGATATTGTTTTAACACTGTAGCACTGTACTACTTTTACTAAAGTTTATTACACTGTCAGAATGTTACACCAACCTGAATAGTACCTTAAGCCCTTATATTTTAAAACGTTTTATTTGATGTTCATTAAGAAAAAGAAAAAAATATAAGTATTTCTCCAATCTCATTGGCAGGAGTTAGGTGACCTGTATTGACAAGATAGTTGATGCCCTAACATTTTATCTTCTGTATGAATGCATGATTCTTTTATTGTACCCACAGGTGACTTTCCAGTCTCAATGTGACTAAGCATAACGCTTTGACTAAGTACCTTTCAGTAACAATACAACATTGAAGTTATTGATTAGTGGTTGCTTAATAGACATGGTCCACTTCTTACCTTGATTAGCCACAATATATTCCCTCTCAGCACGGTCAGCTAGAAGGGAAAGATATATATATTGTTACATGCCTGCCAGGCTGTTTGTTTCTCCTTCCCCTCCCTTTTTTGTTTGTCTTCACAGGTAGTGTGGAAGTAATGAAAGCTGGCATCAATCTCCCCTGATTGGGCCATGGTTGACAAGGACCAATCAAGATCTAGGGAGGCTGTATTTAAGAAGCCCAGCTGGAAGTTCTCTCACGCTGTCTCTCTCTCTGACTGTGAACTGAGGCATGTCTTGTTGCCCTTGTTTGAAGGTTTGTGGTGGGAGTTAGAGGGCGAGGTAAGTTTGGGGTACCCTGTACATTTCATCACACAGGTATTTTTTTTGTTAGACACACTAGGTAAGTAGTGTTTCTACTTACCTAGTGTTCCAGCAAAACCCATGTAAAGTTTTGCTGGAAACTTTTGTTAGATTAGATAGGCAGGGTTTTTGTTTTCTATTTCTTTTCTTTAGAATAGATGGTAGTTGGGCCCTGTTTTGTTTTATTATTTTCTTTGATTTGGCACCACCTAACCGTCCCTTTCTCCCCCACAGTGTGTACAAGCCTTCTGGGATTTTTGTTATTAATAAATCCCTTTTTCTTTTAAAACATTCACCTGGACTCTGTCAATTTTTGTGGTTGTCGCGTTACTCCCCTCCTCCTC
>CAEGAF010175537.1:0-12496 GCA_903067075.1 Micropoecilia bifurca | reverse complement strand
GAGAAGTAATACAATCAAAGCAAAGTATATATTTATGCTTTTATTTCTACTTTTATTTTTATATTGATTCTTTCATTTATTATTATGCTGGATATGTATTTATTCTTTTATTTATATATTTCTACTTTTATTTTTATATTTATTCTTTTATATATTTATTCTTTTATTTATTATTATGTCAGTTTTGGTCCTCCATAGGTTTCTAGTTAAAAAAAAGAGGAAAAAAATCAGCATGCAGTGGATTAAAAAAGAGATGAGAGTAAATAAGAGGGAGTGGATCCAACCTGTGTCTGAGATCACAGATGGCCGTTTAGCTTCCTGAAGAGATCCGGCGTCTCTGAGATCGTTTAGCTTGGCCTGGAGCTGCAGGTCTTCCATCATGGCTTCCCCTGTTTCAGCCTCGCTGTGCGTGTTTGTGTCATCCTGCTGCGCCATGCCGGGCCGCCGCCGCCGCCGCATCAGGCCCGCTGATGGATGGAGGTTCGGGAAGCTGGGTGGAAAATATCTGCGCTTGTTGAACTGAAACTGGAGGCTTACAGTCACCGTAAAAAGAAAACACAGCCAAAATACCAAATCTGGCCAAGTGATTTTAGTCTGGCTTCTGGTGAAAAGATCTTAGTACACTTGAAATAAGATAAAACTAACATAAAAGTATCTTTTTCATAAGATATAGCGGCTTGTTTTAAGTAAATAATCCCTTAATATTGATGAAGTTCTAGTTCCGCTGGCGCCGTTACCTAGCAACGCCCGCCAAGCCGAGCTCGTAACCTAGCAACCCAGTTCTAGTTCCACTGACAGATTATTTCACTAAAAACACGAGTTAAACGTTTTGTATAAGTACATTTATCTGCCAAAGTAACTAGTACTTTTTTAGATCTATACTAAGGAGTTATTGACTTAAATACAGTCTATTTCTTGCTAAGTTACTTGTAAATTACTTTTGTTTTATTTCACATGTATTAATTACATTACACTTGAAATAAGGCCAAACTAACTCAAAAATAACTTATCAGCAAGATATAAAAGCTTTTTTAAAGTCAATAATTTCTTAAAATTGATGAAAAAGTACTAGTTTCATTGTCAGATGAATTTACTTATGACACAATTTCCCCATAATAGGTGAAATAATCTGCCAATTTAACTACTACATTGTCAGCAATATTAAACAATTATTTACTTAAAACAAGCTCATATGTCTTGCTGATAACTTACTTTTGCCTTATTTCAAGTGTAAAAGTGTATGAATTAGAAACTAGACAAAAATACTTAAGATTGTATGTTTTTGCAGTGAGTTTCTTGGCATTTCTGATATAAAGAAATGTGTAAAGAGGTTTAAAACAAAGAGTAAATTAATCTTTTTAACCTTGTGGAGAACATGTCCTGCTGTAAGTGAAATAATCTGCCATTGGAACTAGTACTTAGTTTTATCTTATTTCAAGGATGCTGAGATATTTACAATAGAAACTAAACAAAATACTTGGTAAAATTTTATGTTTTTGCAGTGTTAGGTGAAAACACTTCTCCAATTTGTAGCAACTGAAGCTTTTTAGATCTATAAACTGAAAACTTAAGGGAGATGATGGACATTTTAGATCTTAATTCATTCCATAGGACTTTTTTGATCACACTCTCCTTCCATACATAAATCTGAAATGATCCAAAGAAAATATCCTGGCTGTCATTTTAAATGTTTGATGTTGCACTTTGTTAAACACCCCACAAATAAAGAGGTGTGCTGCATCACATGTGTTGTTTTAAGAGAGATATTAAAAAAGATTCAGTTTGCTGGTAGATGGAAGATTAAATGACCTTTTGGGGGTGGAGGGGCTCCCAATGTTTTCGCCCAAGGCCCCAAATAGGCTAGGATCGCCCCTGGGAATAGGACTGACTGTCGTTTAATTAAATTGCTTTTGGAGCCATTTAAAGCAGCTAATCTTCCACAGAAACAACAAAATCCAATCATTCAAATTCTACAGCGGAGAGATTTGGGGGAAGATAATTATCTTTTCTGTGGTGCAGAAATGTCAGCAGCTGCAAAACAAATAGCCACAAGACCTCCTGTGATTAAACACAAGATTGTGAGAGCTTCTGTGTATCATTCTGTGACAGAGTAGGGAGGAAGAAAAACCGGGGCAACTATAAATAGCATCCCAGTGATGAGGGAGAGATGAGATGCCACAGAGACAGAGGATGGAGAGGTGATGCAGAAACCAGGCACCAAACAGTTTGTTCACAAACCAGAATTATTCTTTTATTCATTACTCAAACAACTGAACTCAGAAACAACCAATGCATGTGCAACACAGCCCAAAACATGAGAATAATAAACCCCCACGTTTACACAGGTAGTTTTTGGCTCCTTGAACAAGCAAACCCTTAAAAACTCAAGATAATGAAATAAACAGGGAGTCACCTCTGAGCTGCAGTTACTGTAAAGCACAAAGGGAGATGCAGCCTAATAACAGAAGTCTGTATATTCAGCAGACACACACTCACCGCCAAAGCCTTCTTTACAATAATAATAATAATACTAAACAGCACTGTGCCTCAATTACACTGCAACACTGAATATCATTGTCTGTATACAATAGCAGGGCCTGAATTTATCAAACAGGAAACATGGAACATGGGTAAAATGCATATAGATAAAAATGTACACCTGTTCACTATAACTTTAATAAATACAATATAAATCTGAGACTTTCAGAGGTATATTTTATTTGGCTTTCTTGCAGTGATGCATTGCTAAGCTAATGTAGCTTCAGCTGTTAGCTTTAGCACCAGCTTGTCATCTATCAAAAATGGATACAATACAACGGTTAGCTCTAATTTGCTGACCAAGACATCATATAACATATTTTAAATATGTACAGAGATTAAAACAAAACAAAGAGAAGGCAAGTTAAAAACCGTTTGAGACAGCAAGGCTAGCCTGAGTTAACCTTAGCTAGGCTAACATGTACAGGCTCAATTTAACAGCAAACTTATTGTTTGTTTTTGTGCAAAGAAAAATAATTTACAAAGTGAAAATTCACACAAATGACCCATTCAGTCAGAGTAACATCTAAGAAAAGTGGGGGACAATTTAGGTGTTGCTTAATTTAATTTAATTACAAACCTGTATAAATTCGTCACTGTAAAATCTTTTTATTTTAAGTAAATAAAATGAGAAAAAAAAGTAGATGGTAAATTTTAGTTTATTTTTACATTTCCTTCCCAGTGCGTGTTAGCATGCTAAAGCCATTAGCGTGCTAAAACCATTAGCATTCTTTGTACAACAGTCTGCCATGCTAACAATATAGAGCAAGTGAATTAATTCAAACACCTACTGTCCTACCCATGGGGTGAACATACTGATATAAAGCCTAATGTGCTCTGAAAAGTATTTCCCCATTTCATTTTAGCCTTTTATTGCATTTAAATAATTCAGATAATCAAATAAATTCTAATATCAAGTATAATCAGAGTAAATAGTCATAATAAAAAGAACATTTCCCAAATTATGATAAATTTAGAAGGGGAAAAAAGATTTTCAAACTAATGTGAAAAAGTAATTGTCTCCTAAACCTAATAATTTTATTTATGATGACTAGAAATGACTAAAAAATATAATTCAAATAAGTAGTTAGCTAAGACAATTCATGACACTCGTAAAAGAAAATAATTTAAACATAAACCCACAACCAATTTTACAAAAGAATAACATTTTCTTTTTAAGAATTACAGTACAGCTGCAGGGTAAATCCTTGTTTCTGATTAATAAATGAAGGCCCAGATGTTCCCAGATATACAGAAAATAACACATCGCCATTAATAATACTCTTAATTACAAACTACAGCATATATCCTTTTTTTTAATACTGTCTGTAAATTTAAATAACTATATTATTTTTTAAAGTATCATCATCAAAAGGAGAAGCAGAGAAACAATGTGGAGCAGAAGAGATATGTAATAGGTCCATTTATCATTAAACAGGGAATCTCAGGGAGGGATAAAGTTTTCATAGAGCAGAAAGTGCTACAACACAATGTAGGCATTAATATTTTCTCTCTTTTACTTGAAACATTCATTTCATAACCCTAGGATAAAAGTTCATAGAGCGACTTCACAGCCACGACACCTCAGAGACAACAGCCCAGCTGCTGTTCGGAGCTACATTGTAGAAACGCAACATCTATCCTTAATACTCAGGACAAATGGAAACAAACTGAGGATGACATGCAGGGTTATGTTACCTCATATGTCTACTGCTGCACTAAGAACAGAGTCTTAGAGGGTAAATATTAGCTCTGCCACTGAAAAAAAGGCTAAAACTCATCTAAATTACTTGCAAAAAGAATATCTGCAGATCTAATCTGTATATTCTTTCTATCTATGTCTCCGTTTCTTGTTTTTTTGTTTTATTTGTTAGGAGTAGTTTGTTTACCACTTTGGAAAATACTGCATCACAAACCCATTGAATATTTTAGGAAATGTTCCCATCAGCAGCTGGGAGCACAGCTACTTTTGCACTAAAAGCCCATTAGCCTAGATTTATATTCATCATGCACTATAAGATCTATAAATGTAAACAGCTGTGTCATTGTATCTGGTTACTACAAAGTGCAATATATCATCATTACCATCACAAGGTACAAACGGTAAGCCAATTCAGAGACTCACTACAGATTACAGCAGACAAGGTTGACCAAGGGTCAGGATTCAATAAATAAGAAAATAAATAATACATAAATAAATTAGAAAACATATAATTTATAATAGTGCTATCTCATCTGGCATTTTATTGAAATTAAAGCAAAGTTTGCAGACACCTAACCTCAGAAAGTATTCACATTTCTCCACATTTTGTTACAGATTTAGCCAAAAACCAAAATAAATATAGTTTACTTTACTAAAAAATAACAACAAAATACAAAATAAGGGGGGAAACATGATTTTAGACATTTTGGAGTTTATTATGTCAGCTTACTAAAAGTAAGAGCAAAGTAATTGTCTCCTAAACCTAATCATTTTATTTATGATGACTAGAAATGACTAAAAAATATCATCCAAGTAAGTAGTTAGCTAAGACAATTCATGACACTCGTAAAAGAAAATAATTTAAACATAAACCCTTAATAAATATGTGAATACTTTCTGGTGCTGCTGCATGTTGGGCCCCATCTGTGTTTTGCTCAGGCTGGGGCTCATAATGGGCCGATGCAACCAGTGTCAGTAAAACCAGTTATAAATCTTAGCAGAGACACAGATGAGTATCGTTTTAAATTATTCAGCTCCTCTGAGACGTGTCTGGGTCCCGATTGTTACCCAGAGTTGAATTGTCTCTGATTTGGAGGAAACGCTGCGTAACCAAAGGACTGAGTCCCTTTACTTAGAAAAGGTCCCATAAACGCATATATAGTCGTATAAACGCAAAGAGGCCAATCCAGCTTCACAAATTAGTGCCTGGTGGAGCAGAAAACCTTTATAAAAACAAAAACTATTTCATGCTCCAACAATGATGCATTTATCTAACTTACACTGCAAAAACACAAAATCCTACCAAGTATTTTTGGTCAGGTTTCTTCTGCAAATTACAAGTAATTTTTCAGCAAGATTTAACAGCTTTATTGTTTTAAGTCAATAATTTCTTGGTATTGATGAAAATATGGTAGTTTCATTGACAGGTTTTTTCACTTATGAGAAAAATGCCTTCCTAAAAGTTTAATAATCTGCTCATGGAACTAGTAATTTTTCTTTACGATTAAGGAATTGTTCACAATTTGAAAAACTCACCTGTTTGGAGCTGCTTTTATCCAACATCTTGATGTGTAACGTAATGTTGAAATTGTTGTAGATTTTTATGTTTGCATGATTTAAAGAACTTTGAGTTGCCTTGTTGCTGAAATGTGCTCTACAAATAAGCTTGATCGATAAAAAAAAATCTCATACATGTTACTGAAAAGTTACTTGTAAATCCGTTTTCTCATATTTCAAGTGTGCTAAGATATTTACAGCAGAAACCAGACCAAACATATTTGGATTTAGTGTTTTGCAGTGCAGCAAAAGAACGTTGTGAGCCGGTTGTTGAAGTATTAAACACACAGTGACTTACAGTTTGTTACACAGTAAATATGCCAGTGTTGAATTAACACTCCAAAGTGTCTATATGTGTCCAGGTCAGCTGGTGTTAAAGAAACACTTTTGAAAATGTTAAAAGATTAACACCCATTGTTTTTTGTTAAATGAACTTTAGTCTATAATACTAAATGGGTTTAAGAAAAGTTAAACTTTCCATTTCTGTGTATTGTTTTGAATATTTTACACTGGATTTGATTCATATTGGCAATTTGTGGGTCAATTATTTACTTTTTTAACACCACATTATGTTTTGTGATCAACACTACACTGGTGTTACTTTTAATATNCTGTAGTGTTGAATTTAACACCAGCTGACTTGGACACATATAGACACTATTGGGTGTTAATTCAACACTGGCATTTTTACCATGTAGTTATAACTGCATCAATTAGCAGCAGACAAATGGATCGCGAACACAAGAAGGTTTGTCTCCATCCCGCAGCTCAGACTTTTAATATGAAAGCAAATATGAAGTGGTCACTCTGGACCTATTTAACAACCGCTTGCTATTCTGGGCCATTGGTGGGTGTTTGATAGAAGCAGGTTAGGTCTTTAAACTGTGTGGGCAGCTGTACAGAAATGGCCGACAAGCAGAAGCGGTGCGTTTTCCTCCCTCCTCACCAAGCGATTGACAGTAGTTGTATAATATTTGGCGGCTCCGGCTGGGCAGGCGGGACCAGTCAGGGGTCCCAGTCGTCGTCGTGATGCTGCGAGGCTATGATCACCACCACGGTCAGGATGGTGCAGAGCACCAGCGAGGCGATGCCCACCGCCAGGCTGATGAAGGAGAAGTTGCGGGCCTCGCGGGAAGCTATCTCCGCAGTCACCATGTCCCCTCGGGCTATCGCCATGCGCACCTGGGCAGGGCAGGACAGGACAGGCGGGCTGAGCCAGACACACCGCAAAAACTCACAGCTTTATAAGGTTAAATAGCTTAAATTCAGGAGATGTTTCTTGTTTTCTTTCTGACAAGATTTATGTTAGAATATTTTTCCTATTTTAAGTGTTTTTGTACTTAATTATCTTAATGATATTGAGAAAATATTACTTATTATGAGTAAATATGTCCTACAATCTAGAATATCAATATTCTAGATTGTAGAATATTGATAATCGACTTTGAAAGTCATACTTTCAAAGTTGAAATTATGACTTTCAAAGTCAATTTCGACTTTCAGTTATAATTTTGACTTTCAAAGTAATAATTATGTGATAAGTCCTAGTTATGTGATTTAAGGTCATAATAATAATTATGACTTTAATCAAACTTGAATCAAACTTCAAGTCTATAACTTATTTTATATGAGTAAAATTTTCTTATTTCAAACACAAAAAGAGAAATCACAGATACTTCATAAATTTTTGGATTTTTGCCTCAGCATAAGAACCTTGAGTAAAGCAAAATATATATTTTAATCCTACGCAACTATAAAAATAAACTAGTTTTAAGCAAATAATATGCTGATCTCAAGAAATTCAATGTCAAGTAACAGTTTCTTTACTTGAGATTATTTTTCTTAAAATAAGATAATATATAAGTAAAATTGGCTTGTTTTAAGTAAAAATACACTAATTTTAAGATATTTGTAGGTTCATCTTGGTTAGATATTTTTTCTTGTTTTAGAGAATCTTGAAAAAATAAATTTTCTTGTTCCGTTGGCAGATAATTTTTCTTATTTTAAGAAAATTATACCCTATTTTTGCACTTTTTTCTTGTTTTTGAAAGGGGACTTTTTGCAGTGCACGTTGCATAACGAGACGGGAGCATAACGAGTGGGAGCGAGTGAGTGGATCGATTTCACTGCAGCGCAGGCTGTGTGTGCAGGAAGAGGCCCCTGCATGCAACACACACAGGACACACTCAGAGGCAGACCTGGGGACACGGGACGTTTACTGTGGAGACGGGTCACTTATCTAGGGAGGGGGCAGGAAATACACTGCAAAGAGTCTCCTTTCAAAAACAAGAAAAAAAAGTACAGAAATAGGGTATAATTTTCTTAAAATAAGAAAAATTATCTGCCAACAGAACAAGAAAATTAATCTTGTCAAGATTTTCTGAAACAAGAAAAAATATCTAACCAAAATGAACCTAGAAATATCTTATATTAGTGTATTTTTACTTAAAACAAGCCAATTTTAATTATACGAGTAAGATATTTTATCTTATTTTAAGAAAAATAATCTCAAGTAAAGAAATGTTACTTGACAATAGGCCTGTCGCGATGACATATTTTGCTGGTCGATTAATTGAAGATTTATCGGCGATAAGCGATAACATCGCCTCAAGAAATTTTGTTGACGGGGGGCAACACATAAAATTTGCGCTTTGTGCAAATTTATAGGCAGTTTGGGTGTGTGTGTGTGTGTGTGTGTGTGTGTGTGTGTGTGTGTGTGTGTGTGTGTGTGTGTGTGTGTGTGTTATTTTTTTNTGTGTGTGTGTGTGTGTGTGTGTGTGTGTGTGTGTGTGTGTGTGTGTGTGTGTGTGTGTGTGTGTGTGTGTAAGTTTTTTATCGCACGATTAATCGATTTATCGCAACAGGCCTACTTCACATTGAATTTCTTGAAATCAGCATATATATGCTTAAAACTAGTTTATTTTTGTTGTTGTATAGGATTAAAATATATATTTTGTCATTGCTTTACTAAAGGTATTTAATCTAATATAAATACATAAACAAACATATAACTTTAAAATAAAACATCCATTTTGCTTATAAATACAAAAACTGATGATGTAAACAGGGACATGTACAAAATGTTGAGTAATTATGCTCAGATTTTATAAATATTATATATTGCAGAAATCTAATGCTTCCAATCTCTGAAGTCTATTTCTACCTAAACCTCAAAATCTGCATCTGGCTTTTTTTGTATATAATATTTTAGCTGTAAAAAATACAGAAAATGTTCTAGGAGGAAATGATTTCACCCATTTTTTTCAGAAATCATGGAAGTTTCAATGTGTAACAGTTATTCACTCTATGATGACACAGTGTAATGATAGTTTGAAATGAAGAAAAACTGAATTTGATTTTACGATTTTAATGAAAACAAAATATTTCAGATATACATGACAAAAGCACTTTGCATTTAAATGCAAAACTATTAGTAGTAGTGTTAGTAGAAGGAATAATGTCACTGTTACTATTACTAAAAGTAAAAAGCACAGTGCAGTAAAACGTGTTTACTTAATTATCCACCTCTGAAGATAGATAGCAAAAATTAGTAGCCTGTTCTTGCTAACTAACTTAACCTATATTGTCATGGATTAGCTAGCTAACAGCTCATTACTCTACTTCCTCGGTTTGTTTAGCGAAAACGGCATTTTCTGTCGTGATTTTAATTTCTAACACACCAGGGTTCAGATCTGCACAGCAAAATGTCTGGGTTGCTACTGAGGGTTGCTAACCTCCTGAGCTGGAGCACCGAGCTCATGTTGCGTTCAAAGAGGCTCGGAAAAACACGTTACGACATGTTAACAACGGATTAAACCAGTGGCTCCCAATGGCTGTGTGGTTGAACGACGTGTGGGAGGGGAGGAGATTCTGCCCCTGAGGGGGGAATCAACTTTTTTGGCTGGCAAAATGAATGTAAGCAGCTGAACATGGACAACATCGGTAGCCTACAGGCTACTTGTTAAGTTTAAGGTCCTGTATTGATATTAGCTGGTCATAAGTGGCGCAACTACACATTATTCAGGTGGATGCAAAAAAAAAAAATCGGCGCCCCCCAGGGAATGTGAGGGTGAAGGAGCGACGCTCACTCACTCGCTCGCTCGCCCCCCCTCTCCCACTCACCGAGGCGACGATACGTAAAGGGTAAAACTCGCTACCTTTACCTCGTTATGTGCGCAAGGTGAAGGAGCGAAAGGCGCTGAAGTGTTTGGGAAAACCTCCTCGGCGCGTCGCCCCCTCCAGACGGGGTTTTTTGCGCCCCCTCTGGTGCTTCGCCGCTATGCGTTGCATTCACTGCATACCCACTTTTTGCGCCACTGCTGGTCATCTTTTAGCTACTTTACCTGCATCCAACAGCTTTACTCAGTCGGTTAGTTTGGGGGGAAAACTGTGAAAAGTTCTTTGCGTTTTGCTGGTTTGCTGCCGTGATTCTGACACACCTGTAGCTCAACAGCAGCATCAGGTCTCCTTCACTGACGCACAGGCAGCGTCATAGCGCTCATGTTGCATTTAAAGGCGGCTCGAAAAACAGGTTACACATTTCATCCATTGTTAACAACGGATAAAACAGATTTAACTTCTGATAAAAGTGACAGAGGACACAGATATGGGACGTCTGGAAGCCTCTACTGTGTCAAATTGACATAGGAATAACAGAGACTTGGTCATTGTAAGGTAAAAACCCAGCGCATACAGCGTTCTTGTTTTTTTTCTTTTTCCCGCCCCCCCTGCAATGACACGGCGCCCCCACTAGGGGGCGCGCCCCACAGTTTGGGACCCTCTGGATTAAACAGTTGCAACGGCTGAAAAAATGCGGGGAACAGATACTGGAAGTGCGGGATGCAAATCCAGATAAACCCCCAGCAGGCTGAGCCCTCGGAGGTAAAAGATGAACTAAACAGCTCCGAGGTCAGGGCTGACTGAGCGGCACACCGGGCCGCTCGGACCGGCGCCTCCGCGGCCTGTCGGTTCCGCTCAGCTCACGGCCCGCTGAGCCGCCCGGAGGCCCGAATCCATTCCGTCCCGTTGCGCTGACGGTGGCGCGGTTACGCAACGTGGCATGTTGAGTGCATGTTGGTCAGGCCGGCTCACCGTCACCCAGACGGAGCGACGGGACTCGTTAAGTGTGAGGAGAGCCGCCGTGTCACCGCGTCCGGCATGGAAAAGCTCCGACTGAAGCAGCTGCCCACCTTATGCTGCGCCAAACGCGTCGTGCGTTTTGTCCCCCCAACATTTGGATGGTTTTAGAGCAGAGGCGTCAAACTCATCTTTGTTTGGGGCCAAATTAAGATCGTAAATGCTCTTAAAGGGTCTGTTGTGCCAGGATGAATTGGTAAAACCCGCTAAAAATATTAATAAGTTCTTAAAATTAGATCATGTTGGACATCTTTCCAGTCCCTACAGAATTCCGCAATTGTTTTTTGTGAGTTTTTTTGCAATAAAAATCACTTTGGGTCGCTGTTTGTGGTACTAATGTGGAAATATTAGGGATATTTATGCTTGTTTATGCCTTTTTATAACTCAGCCTACAGATCTATTATCTGACATCTATCAGTTAAGGCTGAGTCAGAGATGTGCTAAATTATCCAAAGTGCATCTATCTAAAGCAGAGGTTCCCAAACTGTGGGGCGCGCCCCCTGGGGGGGCGCCGTGATATTGCAGGGGGGCGTGGGAAGCCGTCTGGATGGGGCAAAAAAACAACAACAAAAAACACGGACGCTGTATGCGCTGGGTTTTTACCTTAGAATGACCAACTCTCTGTTATTCCTCTGTCAGTTTGATACAGTAGGTCTTCCACACTCCCCATATCTGTGTCCTCTGTCACTTTTATCAGCAGTTAAAACGGTTTCATCCCTTGTTAACATGTGGTAACATGTTTTTCCGAGCCGCCTTTAAACGCAACATGAGCGCTACGACGCTGGCACTGGGTTTACACACCTGTGCGGCAGTGAAGGAGACCTGATGCTGCTGGGTGGAGCTACAGGTGAGTTAGAATCATGGCAGCAAACCAGCAAAACACAAAGAACTTTTCACAGTTTTTCCCCAAACTAACGGACTGAGTTGAGTAAAGCAGGTAAAGTAGCTAAAAGATGACTAGCTAATATCACTACAGCACCTAAAGCTTAACAAGTAGCCTGTAGGCTTCTGATGTCGTTGTCTATGTTCAGCTACATAGATTAATTTTGCCCCCCTAAAAGTCGACCCATTTGTAATCCATGGGGGCCCAGAAAATGTTTGGAAACCCCTGGGGGGGCGCAGGACAAAAAGGTTTGGGAACCACTGCTCTAAAGTATCAGCAGTTCCTATTAGCAGCTCTTATTGTTCTGACATAATAATAAGACTTTCACCTTCACTGCCTTGATGATGGCGATGATGCCTGTGGGCCAGAAGCAGCACACGGTGGTCAGCACGGCGATGGGCAGGTAGTCGTGTGGCGGCCGGCGGTCCATCAGGGTGATGCTGGGGGGCATCTGCATGGGGTGGACCTGGCCTGGGGGGATCCCAGGGTGGCTTCCTGCTGCTGGCATGTAGGGCTGACCCTGAGCGGACAACATGGAGCCGTTAGACGTCAGGCTGCGTTCACACTGCAGCCTGAAGTGACCCAATCCTGATTGTTTTGACGTAATGTGACCTGTATCTGATCTTTTCATGGCAGTGTGAACAGCTCAGGTCAGATTCTTTTAGAATGTGACTCATATC
>CAEGAF010175533.1:0-24439 GCA_903067075.1 Micropoecilia bifurca | reverse complement strand
GATCCGACAAGAGACAAAGACAACAGGTGGACTTAAATACACAGGGAGGGTAATTAGGAAACTAGACAAAGCTGGGATGAATCAACAGGGAGGACAGGACAAAAACAGAAAATCTCAAAATAACTACACAGAAAAACACAGATCACAACAGAAATGGGATAAAGGAAAGGAAAAAAAGGGAAAAGATGACCAGATGAAGAGGAAGAATCAACAAGGTCATGTGAAATGGGAAAAAAATAATAATAAATGATCAAACAGAAACATGTTGAATCTAAGTCACAGTGCATCATTTGCTCTTTTGTTCACCTTCTGGCGGTGGTGTGAACAAAAAGAGCATCAGCAGCTCAGTAAGTTAGTTAGTTAGCAGGGGAATCAGTAAATACTTAGGCCCCAATTATCCACTAAATCTGCCTCTCTCTCTAAATGAGATTATTGCCACACAGAAGCTGTGTCTCCCATTGGGTTCCATTAACTTTGATTACTCCTCATTATTTACTTACAGCTCTGCTGCTGTTATTGCATTCGCTCATACACACATACAGAAAAAAACAAAGGGGGAATGTAAACAGGCAGCTGCGCATAGCAAATTTTATAGAAATGCACATAAAAAGAAAAAAATGCAATTGATGTAAGCATAAAGACTGAGCAATAAAGAGTTTGAATATTGAGAAAAAGTCACCTGCAAATGGGAATGTGTGTAAAGAACACAGACTGCCAACTAAAAAGAACAAAGGCGTATCTCAATACTTTTAATCTGACTCTGCAAAGTCATTAGATGTAGATGAGCTTTGAACGCAGGTTTATGGGACATTATGACTGAAAATAATCATTTTTTTAAACATTGTTGTTGACACTTGAAAAAGTAATACATTGAAATGAAACTATCACTGGCTGGAGGCAGAATACTAGTTCAACTGTGGCCATCTATGTAAGAAAACGCAGACATTGACTATAATAAATAACATTCTCGAGTTCATAAATATGAGTCAACAAGCTAGAATGACAGCTCATCTTAAAGAAATCACATATTAAGTTACCTGAGATGATTGAACATTTTTAGCCATTTGTTTTCATAGTTATATTAATGAAAGAACCAAGTTGGAGTTATGTTGACATGCAAGGGTCCAAACATACAAACAGTCATAAAATATCCATAAACTTTGAGTTTTAAATTTCAATAAAGAACAAGTTTCTATTAAAATATTAAATTGTGTTCTGTAGTGTAAACAAAAAAGAGAGAAATACACCACTTTGTCAATTATTGGTTGTATTATTTTAACTGAAACCAGCTCCGTCATACGATAAGTTCATTTTTCAGTGATGATCTTGGCTTCTGGAAGCGTTATGGAAGATATAACATCCTGGCGTTAAGAATTGTTATGGAAGGCATTGAGAAGGCATTGTTATATCATTACAAGTGAAGGAGATGCTGGTAATAAAATGAGAATAACTGTATGATGTGCATCTTCATTTCAGATCAATCTGATCAGATTACAAGTTAAATGCACTGTTTTTGATCCCTGTGGGATAACTGAATGGAGTGCTAAATGGAGTGGAAGAGAACAGAAGACATCCACTTTTCTTATTTGTGTTATAATCGTAATAACAGCACATTGCTCTCTAATTTGATGCTCTCCTGAATAAGATTTCAGCCTGAAAAAGTGCGTCTTTATTGTTTCCTTTTTCCCGCATTAGTGGAATCAGAGGCTTGAAAGGGAAGATAAAAGAAAATAGGATGAAGGAAACATGCAGAAACTCGCTTGCCTTCAAGAAAAGGCACTAATATTTTCCACAGAAGAGCCCTCTTTTGTAATCGTTTACTGTAGAAAGACAAGTTAGTTTTGTGACTGGAGAGCTTTTCTGTTTGTGTTTTGGGGCCTTGCCCGGTGCTCTCGGCTTCCACCGCTCTAATGTCACTCTCAAATCACCAGGGCACAAGAGTGTGTGTAAATGTGTTTCGGCACAGCAGGGGAGAAACGTGTGAATGTGTGTGGGTGGGTGTGTGTGTGTGTGTGTGTTCGGACGAACACACTTCTTCGTCAAGGGATGGCAGCTGGTTTGCCTCTAAACTTTCTGATGCCAAAAACACAGAAAGCGAACTCAAGAAAAAAGCCCAGAAGAAGGTAAAAAAAAAAAGAGAAAAGAAAGAAAAAGCAAAGGTAGAGTAAAGTCAGCTTCAAGGCCTAATTTCACCAACGTTGTCCCTTGCCTAATTGCACAATCCCTCCGTCTCTCCTGACGTCTCTGCCGTGTGGCCCTGTGGCCATGCGAGGTAAAAAAGAAGTCGGGTTCTAATTTCATTTCGGTTTGTCTTAGGACAACTTTTAGATGTTTAATTCTATCCCAATTTCATGTAATCAGGCGAAAGACTTCCCCAGAGGGAGGGCAGCGCAGGCCAGGGCCAGGCATATGCTATTTGCAAATGTAATTGGTTCACCTTTATTCTGCTCCCTATGATGTTCAGGCTGTCTCTTCTCTCACTCATTTTATCTCTCATTATCTTCACATCCTTCTCTCTTGCCATCTTTTTCAGTACAAGACCAACCTTTCCCGCCCGTCTCCGTATTCTCTCTCCCCACCGCCTTACCCCGCTTTGCCTCCCCTCTAGGCGAAACCGCTGTGGTTGTTATTGTGATTTCATAATTTTTTTTTCTCTCTCTCTCTCATTCCTGCTTTTGCAGCCTCTGGACATTGACTACAAAATCCATTATCATTTGTATATTTTAATTATGCAAATGAGGATAGCTCAGCTGGCCTGTTGGAGGCTGCAGGGGAGAAAGCAGGAACTCCATTGCGGGTGATTACAATTCATCCGCTCGTCTCGCTTTAATTGTAACAAGCTAATTACCTTGTTTCCATTTAGTTTGAACAATGCCAAAAAGAAAAGGGAACAGTGATAGCTCTGGCTAACCCACACAGTGAATCTAGCTGACAGGTATGAAAATGCAGGGAGGGGAAGGAGGGGAAGAGATGGGAAGAAACTCAGTCAGTCTACATTGGAAGCGTTTGCTGCTTTTGCAGGAAGAATTGTGATGGAACTTTTGTTGCTTTCAGTTTTATTGACAGTATTTGATAAACAATGAGGAAAAGAGAGATAAAGAGTGCTTGAAAGAATTCAACAAACTGAAACTATTCTTTATATATGGCATGTTGGTAATCACAAGATGCCACTATTTGCTACTTAACTGCAGTGTTGTGATATTTCACCTCTAAAACATTCTGAAAAATATAGATTTTGTTTAATACCTAAATCTATACTTTAATTATTTTCCTTCCACTTAATTTTCTGTTTGTAAAATAAAAATGTTGGAAGAATCACTTTGTAAGCAGCCAGCATTTTTAGCAGTGACCATTCAATATTTACTGTCTCATTTTAATAATCAACACACATCAACTCTATTTATGTGACATGTTCTCTTGTCTTTTCCACTTTGATGAGTGGTAAAGAGAAACTTTAAACAACTTATTAGGAGAAATACAAATAACATAAATCTTTTATCTAAACTCACCGGTAAAAAAATAGAAATATATATACTGTATTTTTTTTTTTAAATGATGCACTCGCTCCACCACCCCTAGAACAGATGCAGTCAAATTAATTGTTGAAATATTAAAATTCTAATTTTCCTTGTAAGATTATACTGCAGTCAAATAATGTATTTTAAGACTTTAGAAATGTTCTCCAAGACGAACATCAAGCTTTTGTGTGTTAAATAAATATTTTATTAATGTTTTTTTATTTTTATCTTATTTGTAGTCTTTAACTCGAAGGCAGGATGTTTGAAAGCTGTTCTCCAATAATAAAGGACAAAAGCGATCATCCTGTACTTCCTCCGGTTTATGATCCCTCTACCAGACTAAGTTTATGTTTCTGCCGGCACTTCTTTGTCTTGTATTCACTCTGTTCAGAGGTTTCTCACTGAAATGAGTCCAGGGCTTCTGGGGATCAAGACCGGGCCTCAGCTGAACAAGATCTCATTATCTCTCCCTCGCAGACCTATGCAGACACACACACACACACAAAACCACATGCTGTACAGAGACATTCACACACGGATGTGTATTCACTTATGAACACCCCTCGTCATGCCACAGTGAGCAAAGTGTCACAATGAGGGACCCTGAATGTGTGTCATGAACAAGACACTGGAGTACATTATAGATTTAACGGAGATTTGGGGAAAAAACCAAAAGATTTGATTCACTTTTACAACTGCATTTAGAAAATAAGGAAAGTATCCTCAAAAAGAACACAGGTGAATAAACATTTCTTCTAAAACTAAGCATATAGGCTTGGACATTGTTAAATATAAAATTATTTGCATCATTCTCAAATCTTTACTTTCTACTTTCTGAAAGGCCAGACTGGCACACTCTTGCTAACCACCACTTTCTCGGTGCCCACCTACTTTACATCGCCATCAGGGAGATACTTGAAAGGTATTTGAAACTGTCGTCCTTAATCATTTCCCGGATCCCGGAGGACTCCCCGTGACGTGACAGAGGAAGGACGGAGAGGGAAGGATGAGCAGACAGAAAGTGATGTCAACCATCAGTCACATATCAAAGCTTTATATAACAAAGATGTTCTGATATACGAAACAAAAAGCAATCAGAAAAATCACTCAATTTGTGTTCATGATAATGAACAGTTTCTTGCTGTGCAGGCCTTAAACACAACCCCTGACAAGCTTTTTCTATCCTAGCTAAAGTAAAGCATTCCAGCATATTGGTGCAGCCACCATGTGACACGGTGGGGATTGTCTTTTCTACGCATGGAACAGTTGTCCATGGTGACTACTAATTTGTACTTTTGGAAAGTAATATTTAAACTTGTTGGTATGAGACAACAAATTTCTGTTGCTAATGATGGATTTAGCTTTGATATTAGCTTCCCATATTTAATAAATCAGCCAGTTTACTGACATAGCCTTTATTTTTCTGCTTAATCACTAATGACATCTCATTATACAACATGGTGGACTATGCAGAACGCCAGCCTTTGTTACCTACCCATACTCTGGCTGTCATCGCACTACCTTGTTTAATGAATGCGTGAAAACTGTAATCAATTTCTAATTACCCATTGCCTACATTGGTTTTGCATATAACATTCCAATTATAGCCGCTAAGAAAGAAGTGTTAAATCAGGAGTGTGTTGCTCTGTGTGTGACCACAAGCAAATATCCTCCCTGTTTATAAATTGAGGGCAAGGTTTTGTAAGAGACCAACTAATTTGTCAATTAGACCCTTATTCAGTCCTGAAGTACACTGTTAAGCTAGTAAATAATCAGGAAGTAAATTGCTGTCATTTAATTAATGTTACTTTGATGTGCTGTAGTGTGGAACTACCTGAAAGATTAAAGATGGTTAAAGAAACTTCCATGATGTGTGTGTAAAGTACACAAACATGCAAATCAGAATCAGTCATTTCCAGATCTTGTGTGGAGTTTGGCTTAGGATGAACTTTGATGCAAGCATACTTAAAGGCTTAGAGAAATTTGACCTGGATCAACTCAACGAACGAAGCTATGTTTAACTAATCCTACATTTATGTGGTGATGAACTCAAAGTCAGGAAGTCTCTTATATCACTTCTCTAACATCACATGTTAAGGCCATATAAAGATCAATGTAATTCGTCTTTCAGTCCATTTTGTCGACATCTTTTTTTTTCTTTTTTCTTTTCCTAAACCAATGTGGTTACATCCTATGCTTTGGACTTCTATAGCGCAATGAAAGAATTTGTGTCTCAATGCTTCTGAAATTATTATGCAGCAAGTGTGAGTATATGGAAGTCATCTTTAAGTGCCAATAATGTGTATTTTGAATATTCCTTCAGCATCCCCAATGCTTTTGGTTCCTTTTTCCTTTCTGTTTTGGACCCTCATGCCTAATGTCTATTCAAAGCTTGATCTTTTCCTATATTTTTTGAACATGTCAAGTAGGTTTAATAGTTTTTTTTTCTCGACTCTTAAAAGGGGACATCTACATATATTATGTTATTATAAATGTCTGAACTGTTTCCATATTTTCAGGATTATACCAACATCTTCTCTGCAAGCTGCTTACGTATTAAAGTGCTTACAGCCACACACACCAATTTGTGTAACACTAAAACGCAAGATAAAAAAGTATTTAAAGTCACTCTTGTTGTTGGTTCCATTTGCAGCTTGAAATCTGCCAGCAAAGGTCAGCTAAATGGATAAGAAGGCCAGCAGACATGGCATTTAAAGATCTACTTTCTCTATATCTTGCGGCTTCTGTTCTTCAAATACAGCTTAGAGGTTTACCAGCAGGTCATGTTTGGACGTAAGTGTAGAGACAGAAAGAGAGATTTAAATATGTGGCCTTCATTTAGAGATCAGTCACTCGACGAAGATCGGCTTATAATGGTGTTTCAGTCTCATATTTTATTTCCTGCTGCACTTCTGTTAGTGTGGTGTGTTTATGTGGCCCAAACCATACAGACATCCACAGTGTAGCATATTATTCAGTGTGTCTCAGATCATTTGGACTAACAGTTTCAGGTGATTATTGATTAGTTATCAACATTGTGCTTTGTTTTTCTTTTACACATCAGCTGCCAGCAATATTTCTCACAGCTGCATCAAGAAACAAAACTCTCCAGATGTACAGTAAGAAAAGTTATCTGTGAACCAGTTAAAATTGTACCACAAACTTCTTGTGTTTTGTAAACTTTTCTGGCTTGGTTTTATGGTAATCAAGAAATCTTTTGCCATATTACATCACAACTTTTCTACCCAATCCTAAACTGGCTCATCTGGGGCTTGAACCCGACCAGGTATTTTTGGTGCTGTGTTCTAACCTAGTAGTTTTCTTGCCTAATGTTTAGTTGAACAACTTGTCCTACTAAGAACCAACACAAACGATGAGAGAAATCTGTAATGTTGAACAATTATTGACTTTCTACAATATTTGATACATAAGAAATGTGTTTCATTTGTTGTCAGTATCAGTTTTACACAACATTGCAAAAGAAGCATAAAATATAAACATATTTTTATATACTTGTATGAGGTCCATTATACCATAGCTGATAGCAGGATAGCTACAGGCTTCTTAGAATGGGCTTGGTGAACTGCTCCTGCTCACTGCCCCTCCCCTCCCTGTTGTTGCTCTCACCTGTGGCTTTTCTCCAGCTGGCTGCTGATTGCTCACCTCTACTGCTGCCTTCATAGGCTCCTGTTCTGCAGGAGCCTATGAAGGCAAACTTGTCTGTTGTCACTCCTGTTACAGCCAAGTCAATGTTCCTGATCTGTTTCTGTCTCCTTTCCGTTTCCTTTTTGTCTGTCAGACTGTCTTTTGTCAGTCTGCTGGCTTCCAAGACTCTGCAATGTTGGCTCCTAGAACCACATCGATTGGGTAAAATATTATTTCCTGATTAAACATTAAAGTCATTCCAGCACTATATATATTTCTCATCATTCTGTAGAGTTTGGTTGCTGGTGATTTCCAGAAAAAAAGTTGCTGATTGTCTTTCAAATAATAATTGTCAATAAGTACTCTTAACTTAGTCCCAACTCATCAAAAACAGTTACAAATACTACCACTGTTATGTATAAAAATGTAATAATAAATTACACTTCTGAAATCTCTGAGTTTTGCAAAGCTAACTGACCCTCATCTTTCCAAAGCTGTGATTAAACATTTGTTCTGGTTATATTGAACAGTGACTTGGACACAAAGACTTGAAATAAAAAAAATTGTCAACATAAAATATATAAATATATTTTTTCATACTATATATATATATGATGTTTCAGGAGCCATTCATTTAAAGCTCTGTAGTTCTGTTTATTTTCTACTCTACTTATTTCTCTACTCAACTATGTTTAAACATAAATTGTGTTTACAGTGACAAAATACCCCTTTTTCTGCTATATTTTCATTAATGTTTCTACATGATCAGTCTTGGCTGGAATATAAGGGAATTGTTTTGCACATAAAGAGTTCTGTATAAATGACCTCCAGATAATTTCCAGAATGGATGTTTTGATGATTTCATTCGGTTTCAACATCTGCTAAAAATCCTGAAGATTATATTAATGTCAAAAGAGAAATAATCCGTCAAAAGACATGAAAAACATCTTGCTGCACAGGGTGTTTGTGTTTGTGCTTGCAACAGCGATCATTGGTTGTGGACGTATCCACTTGTGCATATGCTTGTTTAGCACAAACAACAAAGGCCGACACGTCTGTCGTCATTAGTGCCGTCAGATCCCTTTCACTCATCCTGCATCTCTGTTAATCCCTCCATTCACACTCTGGTGCTGAAGTCTAGAAGGGTATTTATAGAGCAGTGGATCAGTGAGAGATCAGGCAAAAATATGAAAAACAATAATGGCCACAAAAGCTGTTTTGATGTTGACTTTCAATGTTGGGATGGATCAGCAGGACATAAACAATGCAGATGTGAAATCCATCCACATGTTTGGTATATAAGCCTGTTTAGATGACAGATTGTTGTTGAGTCAAATTTAAAAAAAAAAAAATGCTTAGACGTCAGAGAAATCTAAATAAATTTTGAGAATTGCTCAACAAAATATATAATAAACAGTAAATTTACAAAATTCCTCACATTTTTGACTGACTTGTTCTATTTATATCTAGGCTACATAAACAGGCCATAAGAATAAATGAAACGCTTTAATTTCTGAATTATGTCCATGTTTGGGGAAATAAAACTCAGTATGCTTCATGGTTTTTTTTTCTGTTTTTTTTTTGATATTCTGCCCATCTCTATGGCACACTGTGTTTTAATCTCCACTGCCTGTGTGCGTGTGCGTGTGTGTGTTTGTGTGTTTCAGCATGCTTGGCTTTTCTTGTTTATCTACAGCATATGGGATTCAGCTTTAGCCACTATGTGTGGACACACACGCACAAACACACATACACACATTGTCATCACTCAGAAAAAAAAATACTGCTAATATCTGTTGTTATTTAAACACCAGAGCTGATAGGCGGCTGAACAATAATTATTTTCTGGAACAATAATTATTACCGTTTAATTCCGTTGTTTACCATTTTGCCCAGTGGCCCCTCTTTAAAAGCCAGCCTCCATCCATAATGGTAGGCCCTTAAGCAGAACCACATTTATATCAAATAATTAAAAGTGAAATAATTGAAAAATAAATGTGAGCTTTTTGCGTGTGGTTGTGTGTGTGTTTGAAAATTAATTGCTAAAGAAAGATGCACACCAGCTGTTTCTGACGGCATGTTCTGGATTGTGCTAGATAATTATTTGCTAAAATATTTGAGCCAAAACAATACTTTCCGTTTTTCCTCCTCTTTTGTTAAAAAAAACCTGTTGAATCAAATGGAATTTTGAAATTTGCTGTTCCCTTATTTGCGTAGTGTAACACAAGATGCTTTACATGACTTAATTAAAAATCCAGGCTACTAAAAACTCATGGAGAAAACAGTTGAAATCAAAAGATATTAATAAACACCAAGAAAAATAATTTATCAGAAGTATGTAGGATTTAGCAGCTGTTGTGTTTTTGTTTTCACTTTATTTTTTTACTTTTTTTGCAATATGCCTCGTGACATTTATTGTGAGATGGTGCAATATAAGTTAACTGAGTTTAACTGAATTGTTGAGAAACACTGCAACGAGACATTTGAAATTTAAAAAGAAATAATTTAACAAATAAATATGAATTAATGCTGAAGTGCAAAAATAAAGAGAATGACATAACAAACTCGGCCTAAGATCTAAAATTACACATGAAACAATTCCAGAAAAAATGTGCATTAAAAAATACAAAATAAGATTTTCAATGTAATATCAGGAGATTAAAACAAATCTAATACTAAGGTCCAACTTCAATTTAACACAAAAACACAACAATTTACTTAGAGGATAGTCCTGGTGATTCTGTAAAGTTAATGTTAGTTACATTCCTTGTCATTATTTAAAAAGTCACTTGCAAAAAAAAAAAATGTACCTCAGAATTTCTAACATACTAACACAAACTGTATAAAAACTAAAACAAGATTACATATGTTCAGTTTAATCTGACAGACCACTGATGTCTGTTTATGTGACTGTATGCAGGACATTTCTCTCTATTTAAGGAGATTACATGCTTGATCATGCCTGGATTACACAAAATTAATGCCTTTCTGAGGTGAGAGGGACATGCTTATTGTGATGTTCTGTGTCTTCTAGGACTTTTACCCATTTAGTCATGTTATTACCAAACCTCTGTGTATTTCATGCCGGCTTTATCTAATAAACCAACAGGAAATAGTGTTTTACTATGAAGAGGAGCAGAAGGAATTTCTAGTTGTACAAACTTAAAATCTGAAATGGAACACATCTTCAGTCGCAAACACACACTTGTTAATTAAGCTTGTGGGAAATAACAGTCAATTTCTGTTTGTGCTCTGGCCATTATTCTTTCCTTTCTTTGGTTAATTTCTGAAGAAAGAAAAAAACTCTTTCCACCCACACATTTTATTGACCAGCTCCCATCCCTGTATCTCTGCATCACTTTCTATACTGCCTGGTGATTAAGCGGTAGTTTAACCTCCAGTCCTCATTAATAATGGACAAATAGAAAAAGCCTGGGTTGTTCCGCTTCCTGTCAGTAGCACTAATAGAGCCCTTAACGTCCGCATTAACGTAGCTCTTGTTTACTCAGGCGGATGGACAGACAAGTCAGACGACATGAAACACACAAATGCATCAGTACAATGCATGTAATATACTACACAGCCATGAGTTAGACACCTTGATAATATGACTATTTACCGTATGTTGGATGCTGTGCATGAGTGTGAAGCAAAGGAAGCCGGCAGAACAAGCTCCAGATTGCAAACCACACAGCTGGATATACAGGATGCATTTTAGATGTGGTTACATTACCACCACAAACTTCTGTGTATTATTCTGAGACTGTATGTGATTGGCCAACACAAAGTAACACATAATTATGAAGTGGAAGGGAAAGGATGCATGGTTTTCAGAATTGTTTACAAAAGGAAATATGTAAAATGTGCTGCATTTTATTAAAATTTCTTTTACACTGACACCCCTAAATAAAATTCAATGACACCAACTGCCTTCGCAATTTGGCTTAACCTAGTAAATACTCAAATTAAATGAAATTTAATCCCAAAATAAATACAGCAGTAAACCAGCGGCACCAGGAAGACCAAGGAATACAGAGGTAAAGTTGTGGAGAACATGGTTTGTCACGCTGGTCGAACGGACATGGAGGTGGGACCCAAACGTTGCATACAAACATACTCAGAATGACATCAGTAGAAACGTCTTCTTTAATTGCACAGCAACAGTGAACACCAAACCACAAACCAACAAAAGGAACAATAGATAACAGACTCTTTAAAATGCAAGTGGATCTAAATTGGCAGAGGACATTCCAGGGGATGAAACTATAACTACATGCTGCAAGACGGGAAATACAGCAAGAATATTAATAATAAATAAGGAGCAGAAAATAAGTACGTTTCACAAACTGAAAACAAACTTTAATTTATTTCTAATCTTTGGAAGCACTATGTTGCCACAACACCCCACTTTAACCAATTTCCAAAATAATAAGTAGTGGACCAACCAAGTTTTTTTTGTTTTTTTATATGTTGGTCCTCAGGCACATCACTTCAGGTTGTTCTTTAAAAGTTATAATCCTCTCATAGTGCTCCATTAGATGTGAGGCTTCTTTTCAACCTGCTCTTGTTTTCTGGTTACTTGCAATCAGCAGGTTGGTGGTTCAATTCCAGCAAAAGCCCAAATATGTCTTGTGGCTTTCCCCTTAAGCAACACCCTTAACTGCTTTAACTGTAATTTCAAAGAAATTAAGTTGTAAGCAAGCTGTAAACTAAAGGGGAAGACATTTCCATTAGTGGCTCTTTGGATTTATTTTTATCATTACAGAAATGAAGGTTAGACAAGAACAAGAAGACACGTTGTTGAGCACAACACACACACACACACACACACACACACACACACACACACACACACACACACACAAGGAATTGAAAAGATTTGGTGCAGGCCTTTTGGAGTGGCACTGTGGTAATTTATTCAGGCTCCATTTTAACACATTGTGAACGCCTAAGTGCCAATCTTCCTTTTTGGTGAGTTTCTATGATTTTATGTCCCATAAAAACGCATGCAGTTTGCCCCACAATAGCCTATTTAAGTTACATTAGTACTGAAAATTCTCCCAGTAAAGAAAATTAAGCTATGATACTACAAGATCATCTCTGTTAGTTATCTTCTCCCTGCCGAGATGCGCCGCTCTGATAGCCTGCAGAGAGCTGAATGAGTCTCTTGGACCAGAGGTCTCAAACTGAGGCTTACCTCCAATTCTGTCACTATTTCCTCCCCCGTCTAAACCATAACAATCATAGCTGTAGCCGTGTAAAATGGTTTATGGCATAAGATAAGTATTATTTGACTCTGTTTTGTGTTTGTAATTTACTGTGTATGTTATGATTAATTTGTGTCTTTTAAACGCTCATCCTGTAAAAGAGATAATGAATACATGGAGGTTGCTGCATTTAACATATATTCCAATTTGAAGCTATGTTACCTAGCTGCTTCAGAGAAGTCCCAGCCTTTGAGTAAATCTAAGACACTGCAGTGCATGGACATTGCAGCTTCCCCTCTTTAGCCCTGTGATTACCATGATAGGCATATTCTAACACTCATAAAAAGGTTGATTTTATTGTCTGAACACTTTCTTAAAACATCGGTGCCTTGCAAATGTTTTCATTGATCTTCCTGATTCTGTTACGCTACGACCTTCAGTAGAAATAATTAGAATAGGGATAAACTAACATAATAAATACATCTAAAGCAGAAAGAAAATTGATTTCCTTTCCACATTTTTTCCAGACTAAAAATTCAAAATGAGACAGCCAACTGTACGCTCATAATCTCATGTAACTTCTATGGGCTTTTATGGAGAAAAAGCTGTTCTTGAGGTATGGAAAAATAATTGTATGTTTGCTACAATCTATTTGGAGGACGAAACAAACCTTACGAAGTAAGTACTCTGATCATACAAAACTAAAATTATGCTTTTTTCTGTATACAAAATGCTACAAATGTCAGAAAATAAGCACTGCACAGCACCTTTAAAATAACATTCCCATGGTGAAAAATGGTGGTGGTAGCATTATGCTGAGGGAACCGGAAAGCTGACAAAAGCATTACAGTAAATCCAATCTCCTTTGCAGAAACAGGCAAGGAAAAAAACCAATGTGTTGTTAATTCAATGTCTACACTTAAATCCAAGAATGTTGACAAAACGTTTATATTGCCGTTCACAGATGCTCTCTATCTAATATGACTAGGCTTGTGCTATTTTACAATAGCATATAGGCGATACCGTCAAGCTGTAGATGTGCATAGTCAAACATAGTTAAAGACTTTCAACTGTGTTTACAGTGAAAAGTGACTCTGCCAAGCATTAACTCTGGGAAACTGAAGACAAATGCATGGAACACTTCTGATTTTTAACTCTAAAAAATAAATGAGAGCCGTGTATCAGTTTCACTCTACAATTACATGCCGGTTTGTGTCATTTATTTAAAAAAATCACAGTCAGTGGCGTGGATACTTCTGCAAAGTTTGGTATGTTTGATATAGAAAAGATTTAACCCCTTAAACAGCTGTTATATATGTGTAGTGCATTAGTAATCCATTAAATGTTAACGTTGGACTGAATTGTCCGGTTTTGCTTTGGTTTTCTAAAGAAGAAAATATTGCCCAGACAATCCATCATGATTCAGTGATAATGTAATTTTGACCACAGAAACAAACACAACTTTACACTCACTGGAATGGATTTCCAATTTCATTCAATTCATCTTAAAGGTTTAACAATTTGTCTTCACAGTGTTTGTTTGATGTGTTTTGATGGCTCTAATAGGGCCAAGACAACAGATTGCTTCTTCACAAACACACACACATGCACACACACATTTCCACTGTCACATGTGACCTTGCAGCCTCTCAGCTTTACTTGCTTTAAAAGCACAGTGTAGCGCCCAGCAGTCTGTCTGCACTGCACAGCTAATTGGCTTCAGCTCAGTGTTCACTGTTAACGTCTCATTACGTATTCCACTTAAAATAACTTCCATAAGTTTGCTTGTGCGTAGGGATCATTAAAAGTCAAGCAAGCTTTTAATTATAAGACCTGGTTGTTTGGTAAATAAAATTATATTTCAATCTTATTGAGTCCTTTTTTTAAAAAAATAATAAAATAAAATTCTCTTGAAATACAATCACAGAAATAAAATCTTTATCTGATCACAAGTTTTATGATTGTAAATTATTTTCTGTGTGGAAAGTTTCTGAAATTAAATAGCGCCACAAACTTCTCTTGACTTTCCTGATCTCAGGCATGAAGAGATGTATTCTCTGCATGTAAGATAGATAGACATTCTTAATTTTAGACAATAATTTAGCACACTGTGCGGTAATTTACAAGACTGCTCCATTTTCATTTGCAGAGACTAAGGGGATCGCCAGCTTCTGTCTCAGAGGGAGATGTGTCTGAATAAGAGTGAGGTCAATGCTTTGTCAATTAATTAAAATAAAGGACGGGTTTTTTTCACAGTCCAAAATGGATAATGTTTTACAGACAGGAGTAAGTCCTCTGAGTGAGGGTCTGTGATTGATTTAGAGTATTTATAAACCTTGAATGTCTTCCAAGGTTTTTAAATGACTCACAAATTTAAAAGAATCTTAATTGCTGCCAGTTTGAGTTTTTTTTAGTTAATAAATCATTATACACAGTGAATTAGACTGAGAACTTAACATTGTGTGGTAGAACAAGTTTCTGTGTATTTAAGGCTTGAATTTAAGCACAGAAACACTGGCACATATGTTCACTTCTGTGACAATAGCAGCATCAAAAGAAGTATTTGGACTCTTCTACACAGCTCATCTTAAAAAATAATAACTCAAACTCAACTCGTCCATACCGCCAGATCCATTTCGCTGAGCCACATGCCATTGGTTATATCTTATTTCTGGACATACAGTGGACCCCCGCCTATTTATTGTTCAGTATTTACGGATTCTACTTGTAGATTTTTCTTTGCGACATAACTTCAAAAGATTCACAGAAAACTCTCCTTTTTGCAAATGTTTTCCAAATCTAAAATATCAGAAAGAAAATGCAGCTTCGGAATCTATTCGGTTTTTTTAACTATTAAAATAAGCAGTCCTAAACATTTTAGAGACGTTCTGAATTTCAACTATTTACTGGCACTTGTGCATTTACCAACTCCACAAATACCAGGATATTTCAGTGTTTCTATCAACTGGTCTTTGCTTCATAATAACTTCAAGGCTGCTGCTACACCCATTGTTTGTTAAAAAAAAGTTCTACCGCATTTTTTCTTTCTACTCAACTTTCTGGTAATGGAGCCTTCAACAATGACCTTTTGTGACTACTGCATAACTTATAAATGTTGTGCAGTAGTCATTAACTCCTCTTAAATCAGAGTTTGTCTTTTTCTGCTATACCTTTTACCTTCCACTCAACTTTCCATTAATATGCTCATGGATACAGCATTTTTAAGGCTTGAAACCTTATATTGTCTTATTATTGTCATCCCTGCATCACTGGACAACTAGCAATAAGTATTTTCCATAACTGTGTAAACAACATAACATTTTACTGATCTTTTCTTCCCCAAATTCTTACTGACTGAGAAACTGATGTTGGATTTTTGAGTTGGTATAATAAATGACTGTTAAATACGCAGCAATACATGCTGGAAATACATCTTTTTTTGGGTCGCGAATTTGTGTATTAGTGATTATGTAATATGCAAGATAAATTAAAACAAGGCGCTGCGCAATATTGCGCATAATTCCCTTTCCAAGGCATTGATTTCTAATCTTTTGAAGATCAACTTCAATCGCATCAGCTGCATTTTGCAAATTTCTAAATACTTCAGTGGGTGATGTTCCGGATCCTCCGTGAATTATGAGAACCTCTGCTGGACGGTCCGCTGAGCTAATTGGTACAAGCGCCTCGGGGCAAAAACGCCTTTAACAAACTGAGGCCATGCATGTGTCGCCCACGGGGCTGAGATAGAATTAAGAAAAAGATAAAAATGTCATCAGAAAACTTGATTGTGTAAACATTTCTTTTAATATATGAACTCTAAGTGGGAAAAAAAGAAGAAAAAAAAGTGAAATGAAAGAAACTGATTTCAACCTGAAAATACCGAGTGCAGCCTGCTGCAGACGGCCTGTTTTTCCAGGACGGGCCATTGCTGGTACACAGTGGCTAATAATGCAGCTTAATAGGCTGTGACATGGCAAGACTAATACTGTAAATAGACCAATAATGTGTCTGCATTCTTTTATTGTGATAATGTAGTGATGCTTCCATGAAGCAGGGGAGAGTAATGACCCGCACCTGCATGTGTTGGCACAGGGGGGATGAAGGCACAGAGGCGCCCGCGCACCCGCTGAAATCCAACAACCCAGGAGAGGAAACCCCTTAAAATATTTGGTATATAAAATAAATATATAAAAAATCAATTATAGTAATTTTCCCCCCTAATTTGCATAACATGCGAGTTAAATCTTTGCAGTAGATGAGCAGTGAAAGGACGTGAAGCATTAAGTAAGGATTAAAACAGCGATATACATATACTGTAGCCTACACCTTTAAATCCACAACAAATTAATATAAGAGTCACTGCATTGTTACAGAACCAACTGGAAGCAGTTGAGCTAATGAATTCACAATGAAGAACTGAACCGAACTATTTGTGTTATTTTTTTGAGAGTTTAAAGAAATTGTGACAGGAGACATTTCATAGTAAGAATGAAATCAGGGCTGTGCTGTAATGCAGACTCGACTCAGAGCGTTTTGACAAAAGGAGGTGAAGCGTTTTAATATGGAAATCACTGGCCCCGGGGCATACGTCATTTATTGACAGATTTGATGTTAAATGTCTCAAGCTCACTTAGTCTTGTAGCTCTTAATTTATTATGTTTTTTGACTCTCTCTCCCTCTCTCTTTCTCTTTCTCTTACCACTCTCGCGTTCTGACCCGCAGAGGTCACACACGCAATTCTTTTTTAAACGCATGATTAATTCCTCAGTAGGACAAGCGGCTAATGCATTCGGGAAAAAAAAAAGTCAAATGTATTCCAACGGGGCTAATAGCGCTATTGTGTTCCAATAAGGCTTTTTCCCCGCTTTGCGTGGTTTAGTCATGCAGTAGGTTTGATAACATGTCAGACATGCTTATCCCGGGACACAGAAAGTTGTTTCATTAAAGTCGATTGTATTTGTGCCTGATATATAATTTCACATATTTTTCAATTTATCAAATAATTTATTTTTTTGTATAGTACTTTTTCACTTTCATAAAAAAGATCCTTCTGCTTATTTTATGTTTATTGTGCGCGCACCCCCTCCCATCCTGATGTCCTCCCGTGGCGTTTGTCCGCGAGACAAAAGCGCGCGCGGCGACAACCCAAATTGGTTGAAAAGGAGCAGATGGGGTCTCGTGCTCCTCTCGGTGAGTCGCTCGTGCATCAGGGGCATGCGCGCACAGATTTAAAGCGGAGACTAAAAGCGACTCTGCTATCTGAGTCAAGATGCTCTTATGTTAAAATATATCAGGTGACAGTTATAGATAGTTTCAAAAATATGTGCCTCGACTGCTAAGGCAGGGATTTATAGTGATTTAAAGCGAGTAACGATAATAACAATACGCACAATACAAAGACAAAATAGGTATATATTTTTTTTTCAGTTAAAAATGTTGAGCGTCTAAAGAATTATTTTTTTGTTGCAAAAAAGGGGAAAAAATAGGAAAAACACTTTCATGAAAATGTATTTCTTCAATTAGACATAAACAGTTTGAAAGTTTTGTATGTTGAAACTTCCGTAAGAGTTTTTCTGCGTATGTGCTGAATTAACTTTTTTTTTTAAGAATCTCATTGATTTATCAAGACAACCCATGTTGCATGAAGCCTTAACGTGTATTCATCCTTCCAACACGAACCTCTGAGTAAGTCAGAAGTCATGTTCATTTTAGAGTTTGGTGTAGCTCTAAAACTTGTTGGTCCCCTGAAAACCCACATTTAAGAAAAAAAATGTTTTTGAGGAGCTTGTTCAGGTGCCTTTTGTAGCGCGGCGCGCTCCTTCTGAACTCCTCTTACCTTCAATTACAACAGATGATAGCCCATAGGCTACAGCGCGCTTCCTGCTGCCGCGCATCCCTTGGGACCAACCTGCACATGCAAGGAGAGTCAAGTTTCCAAAAGCCTTCTCGGCGTTGAATGTGGGTATCAGCTGCTCTGACAGACATTATTCTGATCCCCCAGACTGCAGCCTATACCTGTCTGTCTGCTGCCTCAGCTTTTATTCCCCCCTCTCTCCTGCTCCTGCTTCTGTGGTTGGAATATTGTTTTAGTCCACACTCTGTCTGTGCTTAAAAGCCACATCTCCTTTTTGCCACTCTCTGCTTCTGGCTGTCTGGTGCCAGCAGTCTGTTTTGACATCAGTTTACTGGTAATTAATTTGTAACTCAGGCAGAGGTGGATCTAGGCTGCACAGGGCCTTGAGCTAAATTTGATTGGGGCGCTTTCCAACTGCCATTAGGTGCCATAACTCAGTACTCCTAACTTTGAGGATGAAATGTGTATGTTCAAAGTAGAAAACGATTTTTTTTTTAGTTTTTGGAAATCCTGTTGTATCTAAGTGGAGGGTGGAAATTAACATAACGCATACATTCTCCTCTATTGTGCTACTTCATGCGGTACAAATCTATATTTTAATATCTAGTTGTGCTTTTGTTGTAATTTAAAAAATAACAATTATTGAAAATACAGAAATGTAACGTTATGCCATGTGGAACCAGGAAGACTACTGACTTGTCAGTTATCCAATAGATTGATTCCCTTCACAAGGAGGGTAAGTTTAAAAAAATGGTAAAGATGACTGCTCACAGGAAGCTGTATCCAATCATGATGACGGGAAGTTGAGTGGAAGGGAAAAAAAGGTGCACAATCATCTGTGCATTTTTAAATGGATACATAGTAGTCATTATCTTTACATAAAAATATATACTCCAACTTACAGTCGACACTGACATACAATTTGATCAGGAATGTTATGCTTCATGTAGAGTAAAATTGGAATACTCATTCTTATGCAATGTTGTTGATCTCACACACACACAGTGGCGCAACTACACATTATCTAGGTGGATGCAAAAACATAAATCGGCGCTACCCCCCTACCCTCTCCCCTCCCCTGAAGGACGGTATACCTCAGGTCAGGGCTAAGCAGCCCCCCCCCCCCGCCCCCCGCCCCCCCGGCCTCCTCCAGACGGGGTTTTGGCGCCCCCTCTGGTGCTGCGCCCCTATGCGTTGCATACATACCCACTTTTTGCGCCACTGCACACACACACGCAAACACACACACAAAACGCAAGTAAATTGATGAACTCGTGTTTAAGTCTAAGTTTGGTTAGTCTAAAGAGGTTTCTTTCTAGGGATGAGATTTGCGTTTGCAACATTTTATCGGTTGTTGAGAGACTTTATTTAAGCAGTTTAGTGGGACAGAGCAGCAAAGCGTGTGAAGCCGAGGGTAAGGAAAGTGACTAAAGCTGTCCGGGACGGTGGGCTGAGCTAAGGCTGCACGCCAATCAAGAGAGAGAGAGAGAGAGAGAGAGAGAGAGAGGGAGAGGAGGAGCGCGAGATTAGGACGGCGCGTGGCGGCGCTGAAAAGAGGGATAAAACCTGCGCGAGCGTCGCAGTTTACTCACATCTCACGAGCGGGATCACGCCACAGTTAAAGGGAAAAAAGAAACCTCCGGTACTTCCAGCGCGAACTTCCCGGAATTACCTGAGTGAGAAAAAATAATGAAAATTTTCCTGCTGCGCGGGACAAATCGATCCAATTTGTGACGGGGTGACTTATTCTTGACGCGACTGGGAAACCACGAAAAAGTCAAAGGTAAGAATGGTTTGTTTGTTTGCTCCTGCTCTGAAGCTGAACGCTAAAATGCTATAGTTCTTGTATCACTTTTCTAAACCAATTTTCATTATTATTATTATTACTATTATTATTTTTATTATCATTATTATTAGGTTTTTTTATTATTATTATTTGTTAATAATAAAACAGCAGTTTACAGAGATTAGTCTTAGCCTTCCACGCAGGATATGATTCAAACTGATTGTTCGTCATAATCGTTAGTTTGTATTTGTAGTCCGACGTATTGTTAGAAAAATAATTACAATATTATAAATAATAATTAGTCTTATAAAAAATAATAATACAAAAAAGTTCTATGTTCTTGTGTCCAAAACTTCCTTGATAATATTTTTTTTATTTTATTTCTCGCTGGAGGCCAACGGTCATTCAGTTTAACGAATTAATTATCCATATTTTACATTAAATTCATATAAACAAGGGGCTGTGCTGTCACTTTAAATTCTAAGATATTACTTATCTTTCATGTTAGTTACCAGCGCTTTGCAGCGTAGGAGTTTTTTTTTTCTCTTTCTTTTTCTATAAACCAATAGTTTTTCGGGCCTTTTAAAGTCACTGCAAGCAAAAATATTTTTAAGGTGCTGTCTGTTTTAAATTCAAACAACTAAATGAGCATCAAATTTGTTTTGCCAACGAGCGCTTGAAAATTGAGGTATTTTAAATTCAGATTGAACTAAAACCGACAACTACTTTTGGCACATTAGTATCTGCCCTCCAAACATGGCATTAAACAAAGAACACTGAACAGCACGTAGCCTAAATTATGTAAGAAATTAAAAAAGGGATAAAATAACAGAGACAAGTTAATGGTGATTATTGGCAAATAAAGTGAATCTTATTGGAGTAGTGCCTCATTAGAGACGTTCACAGATGATGGACTGAAGAACTTTGTTTCCTTTTTAACGCAGACATTTTTCTGACTGCTTCGGCATGGTGAGCTTTTACCTTTATTATTGTCATTATCTTGCATATTTTTAAAAATGTGTTTTATTTTTTTTAAACCAGCAACAAAAACGGAGGCATTAACAGGAGGACCATATCATGATGCCGAAAAATAAAACTCACTTTATATGTAATAATTTCTGCAAAAACATTGATTGTAAGCTGCTTAAAATTGTATCATTTTGGCGTGTTCTTGAAGCACTGTAGGTATATTTTAGTTTCTATTTATTTTTCTGTCATGAAAATTACTGAGTGGATGAAAGAAAAAAAAAACTATAAACTTTTCTCACTATATTTTACATAATAGTATATTTTACATAGAGAATTTATTTTTAAAACGTTTCACATTTATTTAATTAGGTTCTAAATTATTTTTTAGAAATCTGTGTTTTTCTTGTCGTCTTTAATTGTTTTCTCAATCGACAGCTAAAACACATACGAGTAGAACTTCAAAAAGTTGTAAAAAATATTTGTGGATAAATTAATTAAATTTAAATCCTGAACATGAAGGTTTTGTAAATTAAATTTGTGCATTAAAAAAAAAACTTTTTTGTGACAATTTTTGGATTCATATGTTGTAGTTCAAAGGGAAATTAAGAGAAATTAACTGGGATTTTTTTTACATTTCACGAGATTTTCTAAAACGCATATTAAAAAAATCATTTGACATGAGAAATCAGAGACATTTAAATGATAATGTTATACACCATTTCTACATTTTTCTTCTCCTTATCTTTTTTCATGTTAATAAACTCAAAATCAGTATATGCGTGGCAACAGTTACGCAGTGTGCACATAAGTTTAGCAAGATGATTTATATCTATATAACATGACAATCACGTTTCTTTATTTCCTTTTTCCAACAGGTTCAGCTGCAAAAAAAAAAAAAAATCCAAGCATGGACAAGGCTCATCTTTCAAGCCCCAATGAAATAATAATGACAAACTCAACAGGCTCTTATCAACAGGAGCCTCTCACTCCACCCAGGCCTGCCCATCTGCACTCCTCCTCATCCTCTTCATTATCCTCCCCTTCCCCTTCATCCTCCTCTTCCCTCAAACCCAACCAGGTGGGTCAGGTCATCTTGTATGGTGTTCCTATTGTGTCACTCGTCATTGACAACAACGAGAGACTTTGTCTGGCTCAGATCTCAAACACTCTTTTGAAGAACTACAGTTACAACGAGATTCACAACCGCCGAGTGGCCCTCGGGATCACCTGTGTCCAGTGCACTCCGGTTCAGCTGGAGATCCTCCGCAGGGCCGGTGCCATGCCCATCTCGTCACGCCGGTGCGGCATGATCACCAAGCGTGAAGCCGAGCGCCTGTGCAAGTCCTTCCTGGGAGAAAACTCGCCCCCTAAACTGCCCGACAACTTTGCCTTCGACGTGACACACGAGTGCGCCTGGGGTTGCCGGGGTAACTTCATACCAGCGCGCTACAACAGTTCCAGGGCCAAATGCATCAAGTGCTCCTTTTGCAACATGTATTTTTCTCCAAACAAGTTCATTTTCCATTCTCACCGCACACCAGACGCCAAGTACACCCAGCCTGATGCTGCCAACTTCAACTCCTGGCGCAGGCACCTCAGACTGACAGACAAAATTCCACAGGATGAGTTGGTTTACGCGTGGGAAGACGTCAAAGCCATGTTCAATGGAGGTAGCCGAAAGAGAGCGCTGCCGTCATCTGTCCAGTGCGCTTCCATGGGTTCCATGAAGAGCCTCCCAGGTTCAGTGGTGCCTCATATGATGGGACCTGACCTGGGTGCACAGAAACGAGGCCGCTTTGAGGATGAGGATGATCTGGACGGAGGCAGCCTCTCTCCTCGTAAAACACCACGCAACTACCCTGTCATCCCTGTCCCAAGCAAAGGCTTCAGCATGCTGCAGAAGTTCCCCCCTACTTCACTCTTCCCGTCCCCTTACCCCTTCCCTGCGTTTGGCCTCTGCCAGCAGAAAAAGGACGACAGTGACGTTTCAACTGTTCAGAAAGGCCCAGGGCTTTCGGGTCTTTTATGGCCTGGCCGCAAAGACGCTTTCTACCCTCCTTTCTGTATGTTTTGGCCCCCGAGAGCAGCTGGGGGGATTCCTCTCCCTACCTACCTTCAGCCTCAGCCCAGCACCCTTTCCACTCTGACTGAAAACCCATCTCTCAGGCAGGCCTTTTTGGATCTGTCAGACCCTAGTGATGCTGGAGCTGTAAGCAGCAATGGGAATGCTGTCAGTGCAGCTATGGCCCCCAGCAATGGGACCACCACACCAAGATCCGGGTTGTTTGACACCGAGTGCACGACAGCAACCCCAGACCTTCGCCCTGTGACATCGGAGGGATGGCTGAAACTTCTAGAAAACCCAGCTCTCCAAACAAGGAAGCCCAGCTATGGCTCTGCCTTTCGTCCAGTTGTCAAGGATGCAGAGAGCATTGCCAAGCTCCACGGCAACAGCGGAGGAGTCAACGGAGCTACAGATGAGGAGTTTGGAGTCGTGGTTCCCGGATCGGACCGACACCAGCGGCTGTCGCCCACCAGCAGCTGCAGCTATGGCAGTGAAAGCGGAGGTGACGGGGAAGCAGAGGGAGCAGAGAGCGAGGAAGAGGGTGAAGTGGATGTGGAGTCTTCGAAGCAGGAGGACGAGGAGGAGGAGGGGAGTTTCACAAATAGGCCGCCACAGACTCAGACCAACCTGTATCTCCCTGTTCTGAGTGACAGTGCTGGAGAGGGACGGGGGAAGGACAGGGGGAGTGGCGCAATGTATCCCAGCACCTCCCCGGGATCCTCCTCAAATCCCATCACACAGGAGTCGCCCAGCCTACCTGCCTCTCCACACGCCAGCTTGCCTCTCTCCAGCTCCACCCCGCCCCACCGAGAGGACACAGCTTACAAAAACGTAAATATCCCCACAGGCCACTTTAGCTAATTATTATTTAAATGGTGCCGCAGTCAGGCAGTGCTGTGATCTGCATAAGCAGATTGATAGCCTGGTTTCTCCCTGTAGAAATTGAAACAGTCACCCCACTCTGATCTCAGCTAATAGGCCTAGGCGTGGATTGTTTAATGGACGCAGTGTGTTTGTTCTGCCCCGGTCACCCCAACCTGTTAGGGCAACTCTAATCTTTAACCTTCTGACTCCCACATTAACCAAGGCCCTGACAGGATGAAGGAGAGATAGAGGGAGAGTTGTCAAGACTGGATAATATTAATTTTGAACCAGTTAACATATTTACTGTAAATATTGCATAGCACAAATATTTCTTAAGAAAAAAAAGGAAAATCAGAATCAGTTAAATTAATGCCAACATTTATTTTAAAGAAAACTGCCTTCAAAACAGAAGAAACCTTTACAACTGCAGTAGGCCAAGAAAATTGTATTTATAAATAATAATAATAATAATAATAATAAAAATAATAATAATAATAATAATAATAATAATAATAATAATAATAATAATAA
>CAEGAF010175529.1:0-11811 GCA_903067075.1 Micropoecilia bifurca | reverse complement strand
GTCAGAAAAAAAACAACTAATTTGACATCTTTCTGTTACAAAATGTCCTGCTTCTTTCCTCTAATCTCTTCCTCCATGTGCTTCCATCGGCCACGGTGCCGCCACATGGTTTTGAGATCATGTCATCACTGTACAATAATCTCATGTTAATTACCCCATTATTTCCCTGCCAAGATAATTCCTCAATCAGAATCCGCCTACAGTCATAAACGTCACTGGACAGCTGACATTTATCTGTGCCACTCAGAGGCTTCAAAGCCGCAGACATTCCTGGAATGTGATGCAGGTTTGAATGCCGAGGGGTCGAATGTGGCTGCCATAGGAGGAGGCGGGAGTGGAGGAGGAGAGGTATAAAGTTCAGACAGCAGCAGTAAAACAGGCAGATCAGCAGCAGCAGCAAGTGAGTAGACGGTAGTTTCTCCCTCCAGAGGCTCATCCACACCACATCAGCCATGCCCACTCACAGCAGCCTTCTCCTTCTGGTCACTCTGTGGGCCTCGGTTCAGGACGGTAGGTTTTCTTCTTCCTCATCTTCTTACAGTTTATATTCAAAACATGGTTTCATTTAGAAATTATTATATTTCAGTTTTTTATAAATTTTGCATAAAATAATATCAATCAACCAACCAATCAATCAATCAAATTTAATTTGTATAGCACATTTCAGCAGCAAGGTGTTTCAAGGTGCTTTACATAATAATTAAAAAATAAATAAATAAATAAAAACAGCATGTGACATTGAATAAACAGTAAGAAAGAGAAAGATATTTCAAAAAAAGATTAAAGAAGATAAAAACATACTTTTGTTACTGAATTTAAGTGCCTGTCGTCCGTTTAACTCAGGTATTATCCAGGCCCCGTCGCCTAACAGGACAAGGTCTCCAACCTTGCAGCACCAGGCTCCGTCCATCTGTCACGCAAATTTTTGCGTAGTCCTGCTAACAATATAGATGTGTTGATGTTCATTTGCAGCTGCTCTTTTGATTTTCCAAAAAAGCATTTTTTCCCAAATCAGACTTTTTTAGAGCGAGCTTAATTGAGAAAAAAAATCTAAATATGTATTTATGGTATGCTAAAGATATTGCTAAAAGCAATCAAATTTTAAAACACTCACAAGACATTGCGTCATCATGATGCAGCATTTTTTTTTCAATTTTGCAAACTCATCTTCTTTCCACCACACCTTTAACAGTAAAAGCTTTATAGATCAAAACATGAGAAACGTCGTCTCAAAATATGACTTTTAAATTACAATAGTATCTTAAAGAATCTGAAACGCTTGCCACAGAATCAAAAACCAAAATAACACCTTAACAGGTTTTTGATTTTAAATGTTGACATGTTTCAATCCCAACTCATTTCTACTTTTTATGAAATTCATACTTTTTAATCTGATTTTTGATGAGACATTTTTCATTTCCCAATGCATTTTTAAAATCGAACAGGAGGCAGAAATGTTTATATTATTTTTTACAAAGTGGTTCACTGCAATATTTAGAGAAAGAAATTTAAAAAAAAAAGCTCTAATCTATTGAACGTTTATAGTAAAATAACTCAAATAAAATGTAATAAAACTACCCTGTAGTGAAATGTGAATGATCTTTTAGCTGTGTTTGCTCAGCCCCTCTGGTTTCCTCTGAACTCTTCAGGTTTGGGTCTCCCGATTGTGAAACAGGCAGAATCAGAAGCCGTCGACGGCGTGGGGACTCACCGAGTGAGGACCAAGCGCTGCTCCTGCAGCCAGCTGCTGGACACTGAGTGCCACTACTTCTGTCACCTGGACATCATCTGGGTCAACACACCCAGGTGGGCGATAGAGGACACATTCAATAGACACAGCAGTTTTTTTTTTATCTCGACTTCCAAAGACTCATAACGCCCTGAACTACTTGGATTCAATACTAAAACATTCTAGTGCTTCCAACTCTGAGCCTAGAAACCTCCGACTGACCCTCCTATCGTTATCCGACTGACCCTCCTATAATTATTGCTGTACCATTAAACAAGGCACTTGCAAAGTAAGAGAGAACAAAGTCTGCAGAATGTTTATGTGACCCAGGTTGTCTTTCAATCCGCAGTAAGACAACAGTTTATGGCCTGGGCGGAGGCTTGCTGCGGCGCAAAAGGTCCGCCGGACGCTGCACCTGTGCCCGGCTCGACGACAAGACTTGCACCGATTTCTGCCATTTCCGGTGAGTCGGGTCTCCACACACTCACCAGCTGGAAGGAAACAGACTGCACAGGTAGTTTGATGACTGCACAGAAATAAGGACAGAGAGTGGTAGGGTGCAAACAGAAGCCGGTGCTATATTTAGCCAAAAAGTGCCTCACGCGTTCTACATGTCTACAGGTGTGAGCATCAAAACAGTCCCGCTCAGGCCTGAAGGACTGGGTGCAGACTCAGAGTCTGCAATAGGTTGATCTGGATTTGCCCTGAGGAAGCTCGTGCGTGGGAGGCTCTGAAACCTTTAGTCACATTCCCCAGAAATGACTGTACTGTACTGTACGCACCTTGAAACCAAGGAGACAGCGAGCGGAGTCATGCAGGGCCTTGCAAAGGTTCTTCCAACATTTAAACATTTACAGATAGTTTTTTTTTCGTGTTGCAGCCACAAACTTCAATGTGCTTTATTGGGATCTTACTTGATAGAACAGCACCGGGTAGAAAATGATGCAACATGTTTTTCAAAATCTTTAAGGTGTGGCAGGTATCCATGAATGGCTGGAAAGCAAATCCCCTGGCTGAGTTTCAAGCTTTTCCAGGTTTTCTTCCTGGCTTCCTTTGTATTTACCTCCATCGGTCATCAAATCATCCATCGGTTATCAGCTCTGACCTGCTTCCCTGTCTTGGCTCAAGACAAGAATCTCTGTCATAATGCTGCCTCACTTTCAAAGCAAGGTGCAGCGTTAGTTTTCATTCCACAAACATAACATTGTTACTGTAAACCAAAAAATTTCATCTGGTTTCATCTGAGGACATCATCTTCTCCTGTAAAGGAAAAATTTATGGAGTCTGGAGAGAGTCGTTGTCCAGGCAACAGATTCTTCCACCTGAGCCGTGGATTTCTGCAGCTCCTTCAGAGTCAATAGGGACTTCTTGACTGCTTCCTGTACTTAAGTGATGCCAGTTTGGCCACACAACATGCAAAGGTTCAATGTGTGTGATAGACTTTGTTAGGCACTGTATGTGGGGCAGATGAATTGTGAAACATTGATGTTTTAAAACTCAGAAATGATGCAGTTTTGACTGGATGCCTGGACCCTTAGTGGACCTGTATAGAGGGGAGAATTGCAGTTTGTACTTGGCTGACATTTCTGTTTCCTTGTTTGCAGTAATGAGATCCGGTCTGTGAAGAAGCCTCAGCTTGACATGCTCCACATCTTGAGGTGAGATTGAGAAACCATCAATAAAAAAACAAAACAAAGAAGCGACATCTTCCCCCCCTTGGACTTATCACTGTTTGACTCTCTGACCTCTCCTCTCCTCTCTTTCAGAACGGCAGCCGATAACTCGAAGGGGGAAGGAGACGCAGGCGGAGAACAGTCGTCGCAGGCTAAGAGGGAGAACGCGTGATGAACGGGGGAAGCTGCAGAAGCAGTGAGAGCGCAAGAGAAAGAAAGGGAGCAGAAAGCGAGCACCTGAACAAATTCCACTCCTCCAGCAGAGAGGTCGCTAAGGGACGTGTTGGATCCGGGAAGGCGGCGTGTTGTTCTGTTTGGGCCTGCAAATCGAAAGCTGGAAGTACTTGCCCCAGGTCTACAGGTACGCGTCGGAAACAGAAGTGGAGGATCAGGAGAGGTGGAGATGCAGCCGGGTTATTTTTAACTCTGGATGAGGGAACTGAAGCGACTGAGTCACAGGCCCTAAGAAAGAGAACGCAAGTTCGAATACAAGCATGGAAATATGGGACATGAATGGATTTTTTGTTCATTTTTACTTCAATGTAACCAATTTATTTTATATAATTTAAAGATTATATATATGAAATCTGTTAAATCAGATAAATAAACTGATTGATTGCTTGAATATAATATGTCAGTTATGAATTAGCCTTTATCATACGACTGATTGCTTAAGGGAATTTATTCTTGTTTGTTTTGGTAAATCAAACATATATCTGTAAAGCACCATTAAAAGATCAATAAAAACAAAGTTAGAAACACACAAAAAAAATCTACAATTTTGTTTTCTGTGCCAAAGTAAATAAAGCAACTCATGAGAGGAGAAATTCAAAGGAACATAAAATCCTATTAGAGGAACATGTGTGATTCAATTGTGTGTCAAGCAAACACTTTTCTGGGTTCAAAAGAAGACCTTGCATGGGTGAATGGCTCAGGAATTTACCGCTTCACATCAGTAATGAGTTTACCTGCTACTCAGGGCCGTGTTATCACAGGGATCTGTGGAAAGAATGCTGCGATGTATAAATCGGGGAAGCACAGAAATACCCCGTCACCCTGTGTTTTTCTTTGATTGCTTGCCACTGCACACAGCGCCGGTGCACCTGAATATGCAAGCGAGGCCGACGGAGGTCGGCTCAAAACAAAAACAGCCGTCGTGAATCGAGACGTTTGTTTTTCTTGTTTTGTTTTTTTTTCTGACTGATCAGGCTGCAAAGACAAACAACAGCAGCTGACTGTTAAAGAGCATCTATTTTTAAGAAGTAGGTTGGTTGCCTTGCTTGACTGCATTTCAGGTCATTCTTTACATACTTGAGTTTTTCTCTGTAGAGACCCCCTGCAGACATCCATGCTTCCCTGACAGGCCTGAACAAAGCCACAGGCTGGCTGCTTTCAGTGCAGAAAACAATTAGAGTGTTCGCACGCAGACTGTGTTTCGCAACGCTTTAAGCAGCCATGTCAATGCTCTGCATCACTGGTTGGTCATCCTGGCACGATGATGTTGAGGGAAGTCTTTCTGTGGTAACTGTTGTAGGAGTGTTCAAGCTGTTTGTTGTGGTTTTCTTTCTTTTCTTTTTTTTTCTCTCAGTTGACAAGAGCCAGTCACACTGATAACACTATCAGAAGAACTGATTGTGTTGTAAAATGTGTTATGAGGTTGAAGAAGATATGCACATCTTAAAAAATAATAAATGATTATCCAAAGTGACGAAACGCGAGCGCTTCGTTTCGCCTCAGGAGCCAAACTCTGTCCATGGTGCTGGGACAGCAGAGACACAGAAAAGCCCTTTAAAGTTGCAGGAACAGGTGGGAGCTGTCTAATGCTTCAGCTGCTTCTGCTGACGCCGCCTGGGGGGCTTTCATTAGACCAATGATTTAAGTTAGAAAAGACAATCACATCAGAAACAATTTCTATGTTTCTGAAATGTCGCTCACATGAAGCTGCAAAGGGATTATTTGGGTTATGAGGACATTGACACTGTTGCTTCTTTTTAGCTAGGAATTTTTAATGGAGTGTATTTGGAAAAAACACTTTTTATCCTCATTTAGATGAAGTCTGTTTCTGTTTGGGTTTCGTTTTGTCCCTCTCGTGTTTCAGAGCGTGAAACAAATTTCATTAGCCTATGTAAAAGTGAAAATACAGTTTCCCTATGTTTATCCTTGCATAAAAACATAGGGACATGCTATGTAAATACATAAATATCCCAATATATAATGGCTAAGAAATATATCATGCAGCTGTCAATGTTTGATTTGCAAAGTAAGATAGAAAAACTTTTTAAAAAGTGAGGGACTGCAAGAGCAGTCAGGCAGAAGGGTAAAACATTTCCCCCACCACTTCAATATTTTTCTCCCTACCGTTGCAAATCGCCAAAAAAAGAAAAAACGCCACGCTCTTGTTGAACTTGTCTGCCAAGACATCCAAGCACCTGAAGCTAACAAAAACATTGTTTGTGCATGCACATACAAACAACGCTCATATTGAATGTGCATATTCAGATTTATTTACACTGAGAGCAGTAATGCTGTGTGGAGAGTTGAATGAATTCTGGAGTTTGCAAAGGCCTCGTCACAAGAGAAACAGCCCAAAGTGACTGGTAAACATTTCCTAAATGCTTTTAGTGTGCCGCCTTCACATGTTCTCACAAGGCTTTTATTGAAGTGACAGCCCGCAGGCATTGATCACAGAGGGTGACAGTGTGTTCCCTCTCTTAAAATAGCCTCCTGTTTGTGTCAAAAGATTTACCTTTTAAATGAGCTCCTTTAAAACGTCTTTAGGAAGATTTGGAATCATTTGAAAGCACAAATGTATCGGCCTACAAATAATAAAAACATTTACATCACCTTGTCAGAGTGTTTGTTGCATACTTGTTAAAGTATTGATGCCCATTCATTTTTGCTATTTTTAAAACATTTGTCACAGGCCAAGAATAAAGTTGTAGGAGTGTTGCACCCCACAAAGGAAGAAAGTGTTTTTGAAAGAAAACCATTATAATATGACCTTCTTTAAAAAGTTTGCTTTATGTTGTATGGAGGACACAAAACGCCCTGGCATTAAAATTAATACCGTACATCACCCTAAACACCATCTTCATAACACAACATGGTGGTGGCAGCGTCATGCAGTGGGAATGTGTTTCTTTGGTAGGGATCAGAAAGCTGGTCAGAGTTCATAGGAAGTAAATACAAGGCAGACCTGGAAGGAAACTCGTTGGATGTCGCAAAAGACCTGAGGTTTAGATTTCTACTTCCAGGTGGAAAAACATGGGTCAAATCTTGTATTAGTCTAAGGAAATAAAAGTGATCTGTTTGGACTCTTTCAATAATCAATCTGAGTTTCAGGAGCATTATTGGTGAAATTAAAGAGTTACTGCCATCATTAAGGTCTTGTGCAAAAGGTTTTAGAGTGTGTAAGCATGTGTTAAAGTCCAATTAACAATTGAAACATTGTGATCACCATGTTTGTATATTACTTTAAATAAGTAACTTGATTTGTTTTGTAGTTTTCTTGCTGAAACAAGTTAACAGTTAATGTTGTATGGGTGAGATAGTACAAACCTCAACATAGTTAATAACAGAACGGTCCTAAAATGCTGCACGTTATATTTCAGTATTAACATTGTTACTCTGATTGTTACTCTGAGATCTTGTGCCTATGGCGAAGCAAGGGAAATTTTTGTTCATCGATTTATGTTCCCCTTATCTGTTTTACTGTGAGATACCAGAGTTCAAAGAGTCAGCTGATAAAGGTTTCTAGATAAACAGAGCATAGGATCCTAATTGAGATATTGCAGATTACATGAATTTCTACATATTCTTTCAACTGTTTACAGCACTGTCATGTTTCAGATTAGAATGGGTGGCCTGGTTGTTATATAATACGAATAAATACGGCCGTGTAGACTATTGTTGAAAAAAATGTTTCCTTTCAAGACATTTTCGACCAAATTAACATAAACTAGACATCCAAAATAAAACTGAAATCACTCGGGCCAAAAGAACCTTTTGAGTTTTTCACACTTACAAGAATCAATGTTTCTGATTATCTGCAACACAACAGAGATGTTAGCATGTTGTGCTTTTCATTTCAGCTCTTCTACACAAATCCGTTAGATTTGATCTTTTAGATACAAACATTCCTTTCTTCAGATCACTTCTAAATACTCCTTCTGGGCCTGTTAAATTTCATCGTAGTAAAATCTTAACCTGCGTAGATAGAGGTCCAGACTTGATATTTATGTTCTGAAAACCTCGATGTGTTGAGGTAGAAAGCAGCCTGTCTAAATATCTGTCGGTATATATAAAAGTTCATCCACAGTGAATGATTTTTTTTGCTTTGCTAATTTAGAAATTCAGAACACAAAAATATTCCATTCTAGTGCGTTCTCATGAAATTACTCATTACTTTAAATAGTGATTGTGCTAAACTCTGAATTGCAACCCTTATCCACAAATAATTGACCCTAAATTGCTGCTAATTAACTATTTTAAAAATATAGAGAAATCAATTCTTATCTTTAAATTTGCGACAAATATTACTGAAGAGAAGAAAAGAAATTATTCTTGGGACCGAATTTTGATAGATTACGAAACCAATTATGAAACATAATGATTCTGTACACTAATAGAGGAATTAGTATACCTGTATTATCCTTTTAACATGCTCACTTTATTTAGGTTGCAGTGTATCATACACTGGAAAGATGTAGACTGTTTTATAGTTCTTGCTTTAAAAGCATTACGCTGCAGGAACAGCGAAGAAGAAGAAGATTATTACCAAAAGAAATGAAAGAAACTCCAGCGGTTTGGGAAGGATGTTGGTGGATAAGAGCAGACAGGAGATTCTGTCCAGTACTGAGAGAAAACCAGGAGTTTACATGACAGTGATTTCCTGGATGAGCCGAATGCTTGATGGTAAATGGCTCGAACACATCCAAAATAATATGCTAAAGATGTAAGTAGAGCGGTCCGGTAACCCACCGACTGTGGGGCGGACTCCAACCAACATCCCCACTGCCAAATACATCATGGAAGTGGGAAAACTGAGCAGGAATTGCTGCACAAAAACGGACAAAACCACTCAGCACCAGGAAACTAAACAAACTAAACAAAGCTGTGATAAAACAAGAGCTTTCCTCATTAAAACAGAAAAAGTCACAATTAAAGAAGGAAATTGTACATTAACACAAGTAGCCAGTTATTACTGCTGCATTGTCATCTACTCATTTCCAGCTTGGTATTGTTTCAATGTTTACTGCCAGTTATGCACTGAAATTGCTCTTTATCATTCCCGAACCCTTTGGAGTAAGATAAGCTTCCAAAATATCAGGTTTATCCGCCAGATTGATGGATTTTTATTCTATGAGAATTTGAACTCAGATTGTGACAGTTCGGGTAAAGATCAGTCTGGAAACCCATAACACTCGTGGTAAGCGGAAACTGGGTGAGATTTAATCTAATGGAATTTGATAACAAACCTATTAACTAGTTGCTCCACCCATGGCAACAACAGCTGCCATCGTCTTTTGCGTCACTGTGCAGGAACTTTGTCCGACTCTTTGCAACATTGTTTAAATTCAGCAACGTTGAAGGGTTTTTAAATCGGAACGACCTGTTTGAGGTCATGCCTCAACACCTCAGTCACCTTTGACCTGGCCTCATGAAAACAGACATTAGCACCCTATCACACTGGGTTCAGTTGATGGCGTACTGTGCAATAGTACAGACAAACATGAATGCTTCACAAAATCTAAACAATATCTGCATCTAAAAGTCACTTCCTAAACTATCCAGCACAACAATCTATCTGGGAACCACCTTATTGACGTTAAAGTGGTATTTTCAACTTCACCTTAGTTTAAATGATTATTCCTGGATTTAAAACATAGTTATAAACAAACTGCATCTTTGACACAGGCTGGTATCTGATTTAAGATTTGTTTCATCCTCTGGTTTAGTTTAATGACTCATAATGTCAGATTTAAATGACGTAACAAAAAGAAAAGTTACATTTCCTTGAAAACAATCAGGAAATGGATTGAAAATAAGTGGAAAGGTAGCAAATATGCAATCAAAACACAAAGAAATATTGATGAAGACTTTTTCAAAAGATTACAAGAATACATAATTAAAGGTACTTTACATCTACAGGCGACCTATGAACTAACAACTTATCCTAACCCTCAAACCCTGCATGGAAATAAACAGAAGGCAGAAGGCATCCGATTCTTCTACTGTTTAATGTTTAGTGTCAAACATTCACAAGGGTCACAAAGAAGAGATTGATTTTATAAGTTTAGGTTTTTCCCTGTGGGTTCAAATGCTTCCTTGTGCTGGAGGTTTTCCTGACTTCAAATAGTCATGAATAGGTCCTTTGTGCAGATCCACATTTTTCAGCCTGTCTCTGTATTTATAGATAATCAGCAGGAAAAAAAGTGACTCAGATAAATTCATTGAGTTGGAAAAAGAATATGCCAATACGGTGGCTCACCAGTAGAGGGCGTGTGGCTACCATAGTCTCAAATTGAACAAATATAGTTAGCAAAATGCTGTTGGTCTGATTTACAGCTGTGGTTAGCTAACAAAAGGTTAAAGGAATAACTTAGATTAACTCTTGGTTAAGACATGACAGCTTAAATTAATATTTACAACCCCTGGCTGTATTGCTCTAGACAAATTCATAGTTTTGTATTGTAAGTTAACATTTATTGAGGCAGCAGGTGTGAAACAATCTCAGACTTTTAATCCTTAAAGACTTCCTGAAAGACTAACAGCAGTCAGCATCTTCCCTGTTTCATTGCTAAAAACAGGCGGAGGCTGTAAAAAGAGTTTTGCAAGCTTTCTTGTATAATTCAGGTTATCTGAAAGTCCACTAAACAGTAATCGAGATAACGGAGAGACAAGGTAAGCTCATGCGCAGTGCAGAGAAGAGTAAGGATGTTCTGAGCGTGAGGATGATGCAAACAAATGGAAACAAGAAACGTTCCCCATGACTTCATCAATAACAACTAACAAATCAAGGGAAGATCTTTATAATGCAACGTTTGAGGACCTGGAATGCAGGAAAGTTGTACACATACAGTAAAAAAAAAATTAAAATCTGAAAAGGCTGGTTGTAGATTAATCTTTTATTGCAGAAACATAACCTTACACTCAAAAGTGAATGAAAAGCCAATTGAGCTACACAGATGATTTACTGAGGAGGAAAAGACCATGTGAAAATAGAATAGATTTTAACAAATTCACTGGGTTGGAAGGAATCCTTTTAAAATATGATTTTGTTGAAAACTGTTGAATAAATGGATTCATTTTAAAGATATGATTATTTTGTTTAATTGTTTGTTTTTGTCTTTTGTTTTCACAATTTTTAGACATTATTGTCCTGTGAAGGCTTTATTTGAGTATTTTCACATATCAGGTTTGTTGAAAAACAAAACAAAACAAAAAAACAAGGCTTGCACTTTTTTTAGTAATGGATTAAACTACAAAAAATGTTTAAAAGCAGACAATCAGTCAAAACTTTTGGATTGGCCTTGAGATTCCTCAGGAGACAAATTATTTGATTGTGTGTTTTCTTCTTTTTGTAGAGAAAGATTTTCTTTGACTCATGTTTAAAATTTCTATCTATCTATCTATCTATCTATCTATCTATCTATCTATCTATCTATCTATCTATCTATCTATCTATCTATCTATCTCAAGGTTCATTTTATAAAAAACAATAAACTTGTCAATGACTTGCTATATGATTACATACCGATAAATAACTATCAGCGACTATCATAAAAAGTACATACATTTAAGAAATTCAATTCAAACAAGTTCAGCTTAGCTGTTCTCCCTGTTGCTTGTGCGTCTTTTTCAACCACACATTTTTCCTTCCACTCAACTTTACAGTAATATGCTTGGATAAACCTTTTGTTGCTTATCCTTCTTACAGAGATTTGTCGATGACGATATGCAGGACCGTGATAAGTATCCTGACTGCGCAGGTCATAACATTTATCACTTTGTGTGGGTGAGGGGGGGGATTTTTTTTTTTTTTTTTTACGAGTTGTACTTTTCGAAATCACGCAAATTAACATTTTCTAAGTATGTTCTAATTTGTAGAAATGTGCATTATTTATCTGCGCGTCTGAGCCTGAGGAGTTTGAATGGTGGTTTCAAACAGCAGAAGCGGTCAAATAACGGAGTTCATTGTGAAAAACGGGAGAGGAGCTAGTAAACATTCTTCCTCCCCACACGATGAGCTGGGTATAACGGTATGCTCCCCCCCCCCCCCCCCCCCCCCCCCCCCCCCCCCCCGCCCCCGCCCCCGCCCCCGCCCGCCCCCCCCCCCCCCCCCCCCCCCCCCCCCCCGCCCGCCACCCCCCGCCCCCCCCCCCCCCCCCCCCCACCCACCCGCGCCCC
>CAEGAF010175524.1:0-18797 GCA_903067075.1 Micropoecilia bifurca | reverse complement strand
TAGGTGTGCATGGTTGTTTGTCCTGTATGTCTCTGTGTTGCCCTGCGACAGACTGGCGACCTGTCCAGGGCGTACCCCGCCCCTCGCCCAGAAAGTCAGCTGGAGATAGGCACCAGCAACCCTCCCGACCCCTCCAAGGGACAAGGGTGCAAAGAAAATGGATGGATGGATGGATGCATAGATATTAATATTTTGTGGACAGAGACGTTCAGCTTGCCTTGAAAGCTGAAGATAAAAACTGCACTCCCTCCTTTAAGGAAATCTCCTTAATTTCTTTCAAAGATGCAAAAGTCTGGATCCCAACAAGAGGTCCAACATACATTAACTCTTGTCTCTCATCTAACACCCAATTGCCAGTCCCTCAAGGATTCCTCCAGTAAGAAAAAAATTGACAGAAATGTAGTTGTGATACTCCATTGCTTTGACAAATCCAGCTGAATGCTGGGGTCTGATCCCAGCATTGAAAAGTTATTTGTTTATTGAGACAGGGCCACTTCAGTTGGTTATATCATCGTCACCAGATACGAGTTGCACACACAGTCCAACGTTTTCTTAATTGAGTAAAACAGCAGTTCGATAAGCATAGCCTTCTGCAGAGTATTGTCATGGACTGTACACAATGGTGTTTTTGCCACTGGTTTTAAGACGTTGGTCAAAATCATCAATCTGCAGGGTCACATCTGTTACCCACATTTGTGGAAGCACTGAAAAAACTGCAGGTTGATACCTCTGACCAGCAAAAGCCAATAATGTGTTAGTGTTCTTTAGAAAAAGGCTACACAAAAAAATACTGCTTAACACAAGGGACATTGAATCAAACATGTTATAGTTTATGACAACTGTACATGCAAAAAGGTCCCATAGTTTTGCTTTTTAATCATTGATCCATTTTATTAAGCCACCAAGCCCAAAGACCCATAGCAAAGTACATTTTTGTGTAGATAAATGCAACATTAGAAAACCAAAACCAAAAACAAATTTCAAACTGGTTCCTCCCTCACAATTCTGAAGAAACCCAACAGTAAGTATTTGTTTAACAATATTTTAACAATCAAGAAATACCCATTGAAGCAAAAAATGTAAACCCAACACCAAACCTTTATATAATGCAAATTTCTCTTTCCATACACTTTCTCTTAATCAGAATTCCGAAAACAATATAGCGTTTCTTTTGATCATTGGGTTAAGGAAATGATTTGTAGAAAGTCAGAAGCATTACTCTTAATGTTTGTGCAAAAGTAAAACATTTGAATGTCGATTCTACAGTTCAAGCCTGCATAGATATCATTGCCAGCAGAAGGGAGAGAACTGGAGAAGCTGCCAATCCAGGAGAGAACCCAGGAACACTACAATAGAAAGAAAGCATGATTAAAAATGTTGCCTATGTTTTGCACTATACACATTTTTATTGCAGCACCAAATGGATTTGAACTGCAGTAGTTGCTCCAAGTGTAAATTGTGTAATCAGCAGCTTTTAGAAATGTTGTCTTCTTAAAATTATATATTGTTACAGTGAAATTACAGTTGACATATCATCTCACCCTCTTAAGAAGCATGGGCCTCCACCCCAATTCGTGGAATGATTTGTGTTGTTCATTGGTTGCACTTGAGGACAAGGTAGGGAGCTTCCATTAACCAGAGGAGTGAGATCTGCCAAAAGAAAAGAAAGTTAGGAGCAAAAAACAAAAGAAAATTGCTGTGTATACAGTTAATTAACCTTCTCAGGGATTGTTCCAAGCAATTGTGTCTCTTTGCATCCACTCAGTCTACTTCTAACATAAACTTGGGTACATGTTTGGAAATTAAACAAAGCACAGTTAAAAAGTAGTGAGAAAGGAAAATATGCATGTCAAAACAGAGAAAACAGACGGGCAGGATTCCAGGCTAATGGACTAAAAGAGCATGAACTGTCAGGAACTACAAAGCAACTAAACAAAGACACCAAAATAGCATGGGAATTTGCTGATGATAAAGTGGTTAACATTATTACAATGCAACAAGAAATACTTGGGTTTAGATAATCACTATGGCTCTTTCTGCCTGGATTTATTCTCACCATGCATGTGCAGATTCCCTCCAGTTATTCTGGCTTTTATCCACAGTTCAAAAAGGTAGACTCTACATTACCTATAAGTAGTGATGGCATAGTTTCTTTGAAAAAGTAACTTAGTTAGATTACTGATTACTTGATTTGGAAAGTAACCAAGTTAGATTACTAGTAACTATTTTAGTTACTTTCGGCAGTTGCTGACAACCCTCTGCTGTCTAACATTGAGCTTTGTCAATACTTAATGGCAAGTTATTTCATGATGGTAACAACAATGTATCTCCACTTACGAGATTGAATTGTATGGGAGATTCTTTAATGTTATAATATAAAAAAATGTCTGTAATTTTTGCGTATTTTGTGTATACAATAAATGGGATTTTAGAATACAAGTACAAATACCACGTGTTCAGAGTATCAACATCACTAATCCATCTGCCCATCCCAAAAAATGTACTTCTTTACATTAAACGAAGATGTGGTGGGTGTGTGTTTTTGCTGTGAAAACAATATCATGTATGCATTTAATTTATTTTGAACTAAGCAGGCAATTTACCTTCAAAGTTGAACATGAAAATGGCACTCCCTCCCTTCAGAAACTCCCTGGTTTGCAGTTCTTCCAGTGATGCAAGATAGGGGAATCCAACCAGAGGTCCTCCAAAGAAAACCTCACCATTCTCAAAAAAATATGTTCTGTAAGTTTTAAGAGGGTTGACCCACCAATTGATACCTGTTTATATAAAAAATAAACAAGAATAAATTATACACACACACACACACACACACACACACACACACACACACACACACACACACACACACACACACACACACACACATAATTTTAATAAGAGATCTCCGGTATTGTAATTCTCTAATTTTGTGGTGTGCCTACCCGAAGTCATTTGGGTTTGTTGAGTGACAAAACTTATTTGTTTTGACATTCGCTTTTGCATGTTTGGGGTTTGATCCAGCAGTTGCAAAGTCATTTGTTTTTGGAGGCAAGGCCATTCAAGTTGGTCATTGTAGTCACCAGATAAGAGCTGAACATACAATCCAACAAATGTCTGGTAGAGTATAGCCGCTATGCGGTAAGCGTAGCCCTCCTTGGAGTAGTGCCTTGGACTGTATATTGCGGTTCCAAAGTTACTAGAGCTTAAAAGTTTCTCCAAATCATCAATCTGAAGGGTCACATGTGGACACTCGGTCTCAGAGAGATTGATGTCATCAATGGAAAAGCCGCCTGCAGAGTTTCCTGCTCCTTTCCGAACCTCAAACACCACCCGAAAGGTTTTGGAGGCATTGAGAGAAACGTGGTGGATCTGCCAATGATAGGTTGGTTGACCTGGAGACAGGAACATTTAGTCACTATGATACACAATTTAAGTATCTTGGTACACATGCAGAAATTAATACTGTCAAAAGGACTAACTGCTTGACAATGCAAAATGGACAGATCACTTAAGTAAAAGGTGCGGATAAATTGGTAAAATTCCTCAGATTAGGGGATCACAGGCATTACCAGTAATCTGTCCCATGAGACGGAGAGTTCCTTTGGTGTCATGCTCATCTTGAAACTCTCTGATCCAGATGTTTAGTTCATCTAGCTCATTTCCACTGTGGAAATAGTAAAACTGCAGACACTGGACTTTACATTCTCTTTTTGTAGTCATGATTTGTGTCTCCAGCCAAGCTGAATCTCCCTCTGGACCCGAAGCTGTACTGGCATGGATGAAGTATCCTGTGTCCTGACCTGGAATGATAAGTAAAAAAAAAATCCTGTGGCAATATTGTATTTCCATTGATGTATCAACACGTTCAGTTGAAACCAGATCTTTACAACATACTTTTTAAAGACTTTACCATACTCTTTGATATTAAGTGGTATTGATTTGTTATTTAAAGTAATCAAAAATATTTCTGATTATAATGTCCACAATATTTAGATATCTTTACTTACTATTTACTTACTGCTATGTAATGATTCATTTATTTTTTAAATCATTCAATCAAATTTTATTTGTATAACACATTTCAGCAGCAAGTCATTTCAAAGTGTTTTACATCATAAAAACACAAAGTTATGCAACATAGAATCAACATTTGAAACATTACATTAAGTCAGGTGCCATCATTAAATTCTTAATCGATTATTCTTCAAAGGCAACTCCAAACAGGTGGGTTTTTAGTCCAGATTTAAAGGCACTCTGTGTTTCAGCTTTATACAATTGTTCAATCGATTAGATTCAGAGCTGTATCATCTAGGAAGGGTAGCTTTTTCAGCAAGTTTTAGAAAATTTAGACATTAAAATCAACCAGATTTAACTCTAGTTAAATCTGTTTGACTTTAGTTTAAAGTTAGAAATTAGTTAATTTGTTCAACTTAAATTTTGCACAAGTAGACCTCAGTGTTGCCTCTGCATTGGAAAGAAGATGAAAAGATTGTAAATAAAGAATAGATTGATATGATACTAGTTGTCATATCAAATCATTTTTGATATTGACAGTAGCTCAGAGATAAATCAGAAATGCATGTACGTACATTTAACATAGAGGAAATCTTAATTTCAGATTTCATCAGATAATTCTGTATTAAATTATTTGATTTCACTCATCATTTTACAATATAAAATGTAATGAATATGCTTTCACTCCTTACCATTATCTTTGTTTCCAGCAGGCAGAGTGGTGTGGTCAGAGCTTGGACCCCTACTAACCTGTTTAACCACCTCCCACTTATTGTCACTCTGTGCACAGCTGCTCATTTCACTCATTTGGCACATCATCCCATTAGAAAAGTCACAGAAAAACATAGAGGCAATTGTGGAATCTGTGAATAAAACATTATGAATATTTACCATTTTCTTTTCATTATCTCATCAGTACAAGTTGGCTAAATGTGTAAATGCTGCACCTTATTTCGAAGTCACATAAAGCTTAGGTCAATTCTACAAGTGTCTTCAGTGTCCTTTGAGCTTTATGAGTATTAGCGATGCCATGGAAACATATTGTCTTTGTAAGTTTTTCTTTCTTGTTTTTCCTGGTTAAACTAGACTCTCAATGCATTACACCGTGTTCCTGAATTCTTCTCTTTTTACAGTAGTTACAAGAGGCAGCTTGCCTGTTTTACCATGTCTTGCATATTACATTCTGATCAATGGTTTTCATCTTTTGTCTTTGTTACTTCATTGTGAATTAATTGAAGGTCAGTGAAATGAAATTTAAAAGTTTATTATCACTGAATAACTATATTTAATAGTGTTTATTTCCCACAAGCTTAACTAATTCAGTTGTCCAGTTGTTCTTTACATTTAAATTCTCATTTAAACATATTTGAAGTAGAAGAAACAATAACTATCTGTCAAACTAAAACATACTGTATAATGTCTCTATAGTAAGTTTAAAGTTATGTAGAAAATATGTGCAAAGATTTCAACCGTGACAAGAAAAACAATTTATTTCAGTAGCATGAATGAATGTATTGTAGAACTTACTGCATTTGTAGAGAAGGTTTAACTCTTCAGCATCACCAGAACTCATTTCCACTCTTTGACCAATCACATCTTGAAATTTGGGGTCTTTGGTGATAATTGTTGAGCCATTGCCATTGGTTAGTGCATTTTTACCCGAGTGCATCACTGACAGGTAGTCATATGGCACATCATGGGTGCTGCTCAGATTCTTACTGACCTTTGAGAAATAATTTTCTTTACCTAAATGACATAAAAAATACTCAATACTGGACAGAAAAAAGTTTGAAATAATATACATTTAAAAACTAATGTTAATCACTGACTATACAAGACAGATTAAAAGCACTTTACCTGATGTATTTTGCAATTTTATTATTGCTCTAAATCTATAAAGTGATTGATATACTAACACTGCACATGCTTGACACAAGGTATATAAAGAAACAGTCAAACTTCCTCAAAGTTATTAAAACTTATTAAGCATTGAGTAGACATGAGGGTATTTATACGGTAGAGAATTAGGGACACTGGAAAAACGAAAAAAAAAAAAAAAAATCTGACTTTAATCTCAGAATTCTGACTTTTTTTTCTCAGAATTCTGAGATTAAAATCAGAACTGTTTCATTTTTTTTTCCAGTAGCCCCAATCCTCTTCCCCATATTTAAACAATATTGGCCTGACTTACTGTCTATTATTTTCACTTCCAGTCTAACACTTCCAATTAACACTTCCAATCTAACAGCTACTCAGTATCTAATACCCTCATTACCGCAGATATAGCAAAAGAGAGAGAGAGAAAAAACTATAACAAAAATGACAAAACCTGCTAAAACGTTGTTAAAGTCAATCTGCACATAATCGTCTCTGTCATATCTGAGCTCTTCATGGTGGAAGCCAAGAGCATGAAGAATCATATGTTCAACTTCACCAATATAATCACAATCTGCACTAATGGAGACATTTTGTCCATTGGTGTCCACTCTGCCAACATATGACCAGCACCTAAAATGAAAAAAATACAGGTGATCACTGGAAGCACACAAGTATTGAGTTCTCTCTCTCTCTCTCTCTCTCTCTCTCTGTCTCTCGCTCTCTCTCTCGCTCTCTCTCTCTCTCGCGCGCGCGCGCACGCGCACGCACGNTCTCTCTCTCTCTCTCTCTCTCTCTCTCTCTCTCTCTCTCTCTCTCTCTCTCTCTCTCTCTCTCTCTCTCTCTTCTTAAAACGTTCATATAATGTCAGAGAGGAGTTGGATATATCAACAATAAAAGATACATACATACCCAGCCAGGTTTTTGAATGAAAGGTAATACTCCTCAGTATCCCTGGGTTTAAAGTCGATGCATGACTTCAACCTGAACTGGTCAAAAGCTCTCAAGATCACTCCTTTAGCATTCAGGTCTTACTCATCATGTAAAAAATAGCAGTGTAGAAAGAACAAGAAAAATACTTAGACATTTCAAACAATTGATGAATATGGTAAAAGAATTGAAGCAAAAAGATAAAAAAAAACATTTCCACTTCAATCTGCTTAGGTTTCCTTTTTGCTTTGCAACTTTTTGATTAATGCTTGCTGCATGTTGCGTTTTACATCAATTTTACTTTCACTTACAAAGCAGTCTTAGATATGCCTATTTTAAAAATAGACACAGATATTTACCAAGGCTTTTATCCAACACATAGGGAACTGGAGATTTCCACAGAGAGTTTCCTCCTAAAATAGTACTCCTTGCAGTGTTTGGCTTCTAAAATAATAATCATATGAGATTAATTGCATGACAGTTTTTGCAAATCAGTATTAAAATGTGTAATTTAAAAGTTTGCCTGTAAAAATAAAATTCTTACCTGAAGGGTGTCATCAACTAACAAATCTAAGATAAAGCATAAATATTAGTTGTTTTTTCTTCTCAAAGAAATCAGGAACTGAAATCTAATAAAATGTCCATTGTCAAATCTTATGTAAAACTAGCACAAGGTCTATTTATTAGAAAATCATTTTTACCATTCGTGGTGTTCCTGTTCATCTCAATGTCTACAAAAAAACATGCAAAATGACTCCTTAAAAGTTCACTTAAAACCAAAGAACAAATTTACGTTTCTAAAGTAATGTGAAAAAATAAAACACAGCTTACCATTTATATCTGACTTTTGCTAGATAAGATATGAAAACAAGGTTAAAAAAATAATTGATAAAGTCAATAATATGGACAAAAAGTTAAATATCTATAATATGTTTCCGTTTTTGGAAAGGAGCCTGTATTTTTCTAAATCAATTTCAAAAACATTGCAACAAATGAAATGCATTTAAATGTTTTCACAAAAGACTTAATCAAAAATAGTTACCTACAAGTTAGATTTTTTTTCCTTAGTTGTAAGTCATTCCTGCCATTCCTTTAAAATAAAAATGGTCCCTTTCTCTTCTTTAAATCAATGTTTCTTTACACATATAAAATACAATAAACATAACATACATCATGGAAAGTTAAATCATCTCCACATTTTTGTCTTGAGGGATCATTGTGATAAAAGAAAGGCATCATAGTGTGTCTTGCACAAACAGGTGAAGTCATATTCATGCAAGATTGGAACTGGTGATAATCTAACCGTCAATGTAAAATGTATTCATATAGCACATTTCCAACAGCTCAAACTTTACAAAGCACTTCCCAAGGTATATCCAAATAAGGACACATAAAATACATAAGAAGAGCAATGAAAACATGAAAAAGCATTAAAAGGGCAACTAAGCAGCTACAAGTTAAAATATTCAAGCTAAAATTTTCTAACAGCCAGTTCATTAAAGTGAGTCTTCAAGAGTAATTTAAAAATTTCCAGTGTCTTTGCAGATCTAATATCTAAAGGCAACAATGTCAAAATAAATTGATATTACTGTTTTAATATACAAAAATCTTATGGTAAGTTAAATAGTGTAGAAATATTGAAGAATGTGTGAATCATTATCAAGAAAAAAATTGTAAAAAATACATAAACATGTGAGTCATCTTATTTGAGGAATGACACATAATAGCCTAATTAATTTCACTATTAATAGCTGGGCTGTATATTTTTGGTAAGATTCATTAACATGTTTGTGTTAAATATTTGTACATAATATATCTTAAATGTGATAAAGACAAAACTACAATTATAATCATAAAATTATTCCAATTCTATCTGCTGTTATTTTCTGTCCTACTGTTTTCTTCTCAAAGTTAAAATAGATTATATTTTAGCTTTGATAATTTATGGTAAAAGCATGTTTAGATACTTACTGTGCTCACAGTGAGGGTGGATGAAACCACCAAGCAGACCACAAAAAAAATGCTGTCTTGCATCTTCTTGGTTAGTCTAATCATTGCAGAGAAAACCCAAAGGAAGACATTCAGATGTTGTGTAATGTAGAGCAACTATTAACAAAATAAGATCAAATCAAGCAGATACAAAAGGACAAAGGCTGCACTGAGATTCCGACATTTATATATGGAGTAATCAGATCGCTAAAGCGGAAGAGCTGATAGCAAATCAAAACACAGGAGCGTGATATCAAATTATAATATTTTGTGAATAGGGGGAAGCTGCTATAAAAGAGGAAATGTAATTCTTTAATAGAATTGAAAAATCACATGTTTTAGAAAGTCAAAGTAAGGTGTAACACATCTGAAATAGTAGGACAAACCACAAACAGAAAACATAGCAAAGCCTTAGCGTCTCCGAAACTGAAAACTGATGGCATACTTGGGATCAGATGGAATTCAGTTTTAGCTTCATCAGACCACAGGTTGTCTCCTGTGGTGTCATGCCTCAACATAATGAGGCATTGGATCTGTCACTGGATCACGATTCTATTATTAAAAAGGACATTTATAAGATGTAATTTGGTTGTTTATGTTGATTTTGAATTAATGGCTCCTTGCTGAATGACCTTTCAGCTCAGGTTGGTTCTGGAATCATTTCACTCTCTTTGTTCTGGAGTTCAGACACTTCAAGATGCAGTTTCTGAGGTGTTTTGTTTCAGAAATAATCTTTCTGTATAGTTTAAATGCACATTTTACATATTTACTGCTCTTTGGTTTATAGCAGTTTTTTCAAGACCAGTGAACATTGTTACACTGTTTCTTTTTTCTTTTAGTCTGGGTAAACTCAAGTAGCCAAGGTTTTATGCCTATAAAAGTTCCAATAATATTTTTAAGATAAAAAATATTTTTAAAAATGTAGGTAAAAAAATAAATTGCTGCTCTGGTATTCTTGACTAGTAATATTTATTTGTAATATCCAGATTAGATAAGGGGTGAGAAAGAGCGTTATGGTTTCAAAATTAGGCACAGAATCCTCCGGTTAAATTTGATGCAGTAAAAACCACTGGCCAAATGGAGCATGAGATTTGTCACTGGATCTCCATTTTAAACACCACGGCCACTGATATTTCATAAGGAAAAATCGTTTATGTAGCATATCTGGGGTAGGTATCCGAATTGCATAATTAAGAAAAAAAAATCAGGGTTGTCCTTGACATCAAAGTAAGCAGGTTCCATAGTGAATTATAGAACCTGGTTTACATCCTTTAGTGTAAATCACTAAAGGATGTGGTTTACACCTACATGTACACCTACATGTAGATGACCATTCTACAAGCAGACTATTCTGCTTGTAGAGCAAGTGCATCTGTGTGTTTGCGAATTTGTCACCTGGAATTGGGATGAAGCTATAATCATGAGAGAGGCATAAACCGCAGGTGGTCTCGTTCCTGAAAGCTACAGCAGTTCCTGGTAGGCAGCCACCAAGCTTCCCTTTAGAGCAGCTATCAGCGGTAGGCTGTCAGTGGAGCTCATACACAGCGGCTCTCAAGCTGAAAAGGACCCAAAAGAGCACAGAGTGTTGTAGCTTTGTTTATGGCAGATAAATATAACTTGATAATAAACTTACAAGATGCAGGGAACAGCAATGCAGATCATGTTTGCTTTTGTTTCAAGTCTCTGATATACACATAAAAAATATGCTTCCATCTCTCTTCATAGACATGATGCACTAAACCACTAAAGGATGTGGTTTAGCGTCAAAAACGAAACTGGTCAGTTTGACAACTATTGATCAAACTACTAAGTTAATTTCTCCAGCATTTTCTTTAATGGACCAGAAAGAGCTTGTGAAAATGAAATTCTTTCAGCAAAACTCACGTGTATGAACTGGCATCAATTAATCTGGAGAAATCTTCCAACACCAAGTTCCAAATGTGATAGATAAATAGGACATTGATGAATAACTGTAAATAATTATCCAGATATAAGGGATACATTTATTTTTAGTATTGTTGTATTGTTTACTTTAGTATTGTTGTTGACCAGGTCCATTCCTTTATGACTACAGTTGAACCCGCTTCCATTTGATATTTCCAGTAGATAATACAACATTTCACAAAGGTCGAATCACTGAAAACTGGTTTCTTGAACAAGACATTGAGTTTAATGTTTGCCAATCCCCACCACTGTCCCCTAACGTCAGTGTAATGGAGTATTGCCATCTCTGAAGTTGTAGCACAAAGATGTTAGGGCCAATTGGTTGTACACCTGTTTCCAGTAAAGTTTCCTAGGAAAATAGAACATAAAACGGATTGGTACTGAGGACAAAAACATGTTTTACTCTTCAAGCAAAAAGCTAAATAAGGAAGTATTTATCAAATGTCAAAACAATTCTTCCACTTTATTGTTACATTTTGCTATAATTTTTTGTCACGCATTCTAACTTCCCTAGCATGTCTGTTTACGGAACCGTATATCCTTTTTTAAATGATTTTAACCTTTAATTACTTCTCTAAATGTCACCATCAACCAAACTAACAGAACCCAGACACAAATCATGCAGTTTTCTAAAAAATATAAAACAAACATTATTGGTATTCTTGTATTGTGTAGACATCATCTACACGATATAAATTTGTTTACTCTGTAAACATTTTAAGACCACACATATTAATTGCTAACTTTTGTCATTTTGAAAGACTTTGTATGAAATGGGGCATTATTTGTGCAATGGAACTGTAACATTTAACAATGGTTTCTTAAATAAGCTACTCTGAATTGAATACAGATGCTGAAGATTGTGTGAATTTGTAATGAATGTGTTTAAATCAACCAATGCCACACATTTAGTTTTTTTAGCCATTTTTTATTGGAATGTAGCACCAAGAATGATTGTAAAATATGCTACAGACAGAGACAATTTGATGCAATTATGACATCTAAATATAGTGAATTCCTCATAATTAGCCTATAATAACAAAATTAATTCACAAAAGAAACCCTGGATTCACACAAATATTGTCTAAACAACATTCCAAAATAAAATCTGAATGCTTCAAAGAAAAACCCCTCACCAAATGTTGATTTTTCTGACAAATGAATTTCAGTATTACACTTTGAAAAACATACAGAACTGTTTTAAATTGTGACCCACATCTATTCAAAAATAATTGTTCATGATGCCTCTTTTAATAATGTTAATCAAAACAACATAAAGTAGTTAGAAAAAACAGAGATTTTAGTGATGCTGTCGATGTAATGTGAATGTGTGCATCACGACGCCAGAAGCATCACAGCCAGAAGGAAGATGAGGAACGGATAGGAAACCACAGCAGCAGAGAATCCATGAATGCTAGAAAAGTAAATACATTATTTATTGTACAATAGTTTTCAATAGTCTTCAAAAAAAAGATATGTCTATGTAAAGTACCAATGCTTCCCTTAAAAGTTTGTGTTTAGGTTGCAAGGCCATTGATATGTGTAAATGATGAGTCACCAGAAAAACAAAATATCAAAAAAACAAGGAAGATTTCAAATAAATTGGCAGCAAAAATCACAGTTGAGTGGTAAAGTCAGTGTGTACATTTTCCATAGCATTAGACATAAGAAGCTTAGTGTGTGATTGTGAAGTGTGACATTAATAATTTTGCCAAAAGGATATCAATTTCAAAATGTCACCATTGATTAATTAGCTAATAATCTTTTTGACAACTTTAATTGCTACTGTAACAATTCTTAGATATGTAACATGTGTAATTTTATTTTATTATACCTGCCGTCTTCAGCTTGAAGAGGTCGAATGATGGTAGATGTGGTCCTATAAAAATGAAAGAAAACAGCAGAAACAGTAGAGGGATTATTGCAGCTCATCCATTACAGACACATTACATGCAGCACTTCAGGATGTAAAGACTTAATTTAGGAAATCTATCTTTCTGTCATTGGTGGCAATGGAATGATGGATGAAAAAATACTAACAACTAACTTTTATTCCAGTTGTTATCACCATTTACTGGAAAATTATGCAATAATACCAACAATGAGATTATAGGTAACAAAGGGAACATTGACATTGACACCAAGTAGTGTAGTAGACAGGAATAATGAAATTTAAGTTTATATCCTTTACAATGTAGTACTGTGATGTTTTGTTGCATATATATAGTTTATCAGTAATTTACAACATTCACTCACTGTGAACATGGGCCTTCATCCAGGTTTGGGGGAGGACATGGAAGAGCTGATGCAGTGTTTAGCGGAGTGAGATCTATTAAAAGGAAGAACAGTCATGACAGGAAGCAAATGCAATTTCAGTTAGTTTAACTTTTTCAACAAATCACCAGTTTCAATGCACTGGTATCTTGATGTCATTGTTGACTTTATCTAGGTAACTGGTATTTATCAGTCTGTTATTTCTTAATAAAGCTTTAGACATGGCTTGGATACTAAGAGTTATGACTGGGTTTCCAAAATAAATAAAACAATACTATAAGTGTTATAAGTTGGTATTCTTATAATAATAAAAATACTGTAATGGTTTAAGAATGAGTTTGACTTCAGGTATTTCATTTGCTATCCGCCCTCCCATTCCCACCTTTTTCTTTGAAAATTAAATGTTTTATTCAAACTTCCCTTTTTGTTTTGTTTGCTTTTTTATACAAATAACTTCTTTTTTTTTTGGTCATGGTAACAAAAAAACAGAAGTGTATTAAACGGTAGACAACAATCCTAATGAAGACCAAATGTGATCACAATGTCAGTAATCAGTTTATTCAGACATCTATTTAAAATAAAAGTATTTATCTTTTCAACAGTCCATTGTGTCCTGTTGCTTCTTTCAGACTGGAACTTTTTTATTTTTACTGAACCCTGAAGCATAACCTAGGGAAGTGAGGATACCTGAAGCTTCAATAGAACACATAAATGCAATCACAGCAATGAAACCACAGTTCTCCTTTCACATTTAATTTTAATGAAGAAAAACTCAACTTGCCTTCAAAGTTAAACATGAAAATAGCACTTCCTCCTTTTAGGACCTCTCTGGATTGCAGTTCCTCCAAAGTTGCAAATTTCCCGTATCCATAAAGAAGTCCACCGTAGACTAACTCACCATTCTCATAAAATTGAGCAGCTCCAGTCTCACGAGGATTATCCCAGACAATAGTACCTGTGTATATGAAGAAATGTACGATAAACATGAGATATGGATTGTGCTATTTTACTTGGAGAATGTCATTATGCCATAATTTTCAGATTTTCTTTCATAAACATACCACTAGAGTCTGTGTGAGTCTGGAGCGAATCAAAGCTCTGTTGTTTTGACATTTGCAGTTGCATGTTGGGGGTTTGATCCAGCAATGTGAAAGTCATTTCTCTTTGCAAGCAAGGCCACTTCAGCTGGCTATCGTATTTACCGGACAAGAGCTGCACATACATTCCAACATATGTCTTGTACAGAATTGCTGCAACTCGATAAGCATAGCCATCTTTGGAGTACCGCCGTGGGCTGTATAGCCTGGTTCCTGAGGCACTTGTGCTTAGCTTTTTCTCAAGTTCATCAATCTGAAGGGTCATGTGTGGACACTCGGTCTCAGACAGGTTGATGTCATCAACTGAGAAGCCGCCCGTAGAGCCTCCCACTCCTTTCCGAACCTCAATCACCACCTGGAAGTCTTTGGTGGCATTGAGAGAAACATGATGGAGCTTCCAGTGAGACGTTGGAGGACCTGCAAGGGGACATTTTGAAATTATGTTGAATGAACAGGTGGAAATGCATATTATCATAACAAATGTAGACATTGATAGTTTTTAAGTTAGTCTTTGTTAGTGTTCATACGCTACCACTGATTTGTTCCATGAGGCGGAGAGTTCCTTTGGTGTCCTGTTCATCAAACTCTCTAATCCAGATGTTCAGTTCATCAGCTTTACTTCCAGAATGATAATAGTAAAACTGCAGACACTGGATGTTACATCTCCTACTAGGACGCATGATCTTGGTCTCGAGCCGAGCCGACTGTCCCTCCTGACCTGATGCTGTGCTGGCATGCACGAAAAATCCTAATTCTTTACCTAAAATGATACAAAAGAAAATACTAAATCTCGTCCATCTAGGTTGACCTATACTACATTGTGATTGAAGACATTTCAACTTCTTCTGGGGTAAATTATGTGTTCATTTTACAGCTTGAGGAAATTACAGCTTTGCAGTGGAACAAAGGGAACCAAAATAAAACACCTTTAATTATCCAGTGAAAGATTTGTTGATTGAGACATAAAAGTGTCTGTTACAAAACGGTTTGACAAAAAAAAGAAGAAGAAATTATTAGTATAATCAGTTTGTGGGGTACATTTTCCTGTGTCATCATTTCCACAAAGATGTATCATATGCATGACAGTTCAATGTATATGAGCCATTTTCATTTATTTTCTTGCAGTTAATTAGAAATACTATGTGGAACTTACATGTGTCAGAAAAGAATAGAGGGCTGAAGGATTATTTACAAAATAATTTAAATTTTCAGGTTTAAAGTAATTTTTTTTATTCTGAAAGAATTATTTAAATATTTCTTTAGGGAAATGAGGAAAAACAATGAAAAATACATTATATCATATATACTTAATTTTATTCAGCAATTTGTAACAAGGGAATTTATGTTCGTCATGCAATCAGTGGGTTGCCAGTTCGAGTCCCACTCTGTCCGTCTCAGTTGTGTTCTTGGGAAAGACACTTCACCCGCCTCGCCTGCAGGGGGTGTTGGGGGTCAAAGGGGCTGGTGGCAGCGATGAATGACAGCCTTGCCTCTGTCAGAGTGTCAGACCACTGTGGCTACAATTCAGTAGCTTCCCACCATCCGTGTGTGAATGTGGGCATGAATGGGTGAATGACTGAAGGTTTTTTGGGTCCTCTGAACTTGAAAAAGAGCCATGCTAACACAGGCCACTTGTCATTTTCCATTTAGGTTTGAAAGCTTACCTTGATCTCCATTTCCGTTTGGTAGACTGGTGTGGTCGGAGCTTGGACCCCCATTAGCTTTTGTAACCAGTTCCCAACCATTCCCACTTTGTGAGCAATGATTCATTTGGCATAAATCATTATTAGAAAAGCCACAGTAAAATTTGAAGGTCACAGATGAATCTGAGAAAATAGAAATATAAATACAAGATTTTTAATTGGCAGCAGAATTGATGTCAGAATCAACAAGAACAGTTTGATCAATATTTTCCTGTAATCATTACTGCATTATTATTCAGATAAAATATCAACACATTTTATGACATGTAAACTATTTAAACTTTAGAAATTAAAAGAATAGAGGGATAATAAATCAACTTCAGTTGTTCAATTCTGCTTTACCCTTTAATTTGTCTAAAGCAAAAACAGCTTGTTGACTTAAAAAAAACCCAATTCTTCTACAAATGTCGATTGCAAGGTAAACTATGAAAAATGAAATATATCTTCTAAGTAGCCAAAATGTGTCTGAACTTTGAAAAGTACAATTAAACCAGTTAAATTGAAATCTGTAGACAGTGAGCCAGTTTGATTTCAGTAATCTTAAAAAAATAATCCCTGCAAATAATCAGCAATCTTTAAGCTCTTACTGCATTTGTAGAGAAGGTTCAGCTCTTGGACATCACTAGGACTCATTTCCACTCTTTGACCAATCACATCTTGAAATGCCTGATTTATGGTAATAATTGTAGGGCCATTGCCATTGCTGAATGCATTTTTGCTGTAGTGCATCACTGACATGTAGTCATACGGGCTTCCATGGGTGGTGCTGTCTTGACTGCCAACCTTTCTAAAATTATGCTCCTTACCTGGATGGTAATGAGAAAAACTCATCATTAGTACAAAATGCTTTTTAGGAAAAAAAAGCTAAAATAGGGACAATTTAACATTGTTGTTAATGAGTATATAACATTACACATATTCCACTGAACATATCAAAGCAGTTAAAAAGAAATAAAATACCAAACCTGCTGAGATGTTGCTGTATTCAATCTGCACATGTTTGTCTCTGTCATATCTTGATTGTTCATGGTAGAAGCCAAGAGCATGGAGGATCTCATGTTCAACAATTGCAACAGAATCACAGTTCTGTCCAATAGAGAGGTCCTGTCCATTGGAAAATATTCTGCCAATATATGACCAACACCTGCAATGGAAAAGTGCTTATCAATAATTGCTGGATTAAAATTTCCAGGAACATTATTTGATGAGTTGTAGACAAGACTGACATGACATTGTCATCAACATGACAAAACACCTGTCATGAATATGAATGAGTCTTTATGAATGTGCCTTTATGAATGAAGTGTTATTCTGTAAATAATAACACTTGTAATACAAAGTTACTCTGTAAGTTGGCTTGAAAGTCCAGTACCAAGCTTGCATTAGTTTGTAAATAATGACACTTTAATGCAAAGTTGGCATTTTTAATGAGAGATGGTCTTTGTTGCATTGTGTATGAATAAATAAATATAAGTGTAAATTCATATATGGACAAACTCTGCAAATCAACAGTGATGCCATCACAGTTTACTTTCTTCTTGAGTTTGTCTTTTAAATACATCTTATCTCCAACCATAGAAGATTGACCTTCCCACTGCCAGGTTAGCAAAAGTCTAATATAACACAGGGGACCTTTATGACAAATTAAAACAAATCCCTAAGATAAGACAAGACTTTTAAAGTCTAAATTAAACTCTGACCATCTGTGATATGATTTTCTCATATATATATGACGCTACACATTTATGATATACCAGGAAGATCCTTGACTGTAATGAATAAAGAGTTTATCTTTATTCATCCTGTGATAATAAAGATAAACTTTATCTAATGATGTTTGCAAACCCCCAAAACTGATAGTGTAGTTGGCATAGCTACATTTCCTGGTAGACCTGTTTTCTCATTTGGGTCAAAAGAAGCGTAATAAAATGTTGTTTACCTTTTGAAACATTTTATCATACTGATTTCAACATAACTTATTTGAACCAGCATGGTATAATGTTTAACAGTGCAGCTTTCATTCTCGGTGGTTTAGTGAAGCTGCATATATAAAACTGGTCAATTTTCTTCTTAGAGCAACATTTTTGTACATTAGATTTCAGATTATATATAGTGACAGATTCATGTCTACACTGACACTGATAATTTCTGTGACACACTTTATGTCAGTTAGTTGCTTGTCTCTGGTAAGTGGTAAGTTTTCTGGGATAAAGGATGGTGATGGTGGTAGGAGTTTAACTGGTTCAAACACTCACTTTGTCTATCTCAGTTGTGCCCTTATTGGAACATGAAGTAGAATAAGTAGCTAAGTACAATTTCCAAATTACTAGTGACATGTTATCAGGAAGTAGCACAAATACATTTTACTGAAATAAAGCTTGAATCATGTGCTTATGAATAATATAGTTTCCTAGTTGAAGTTTCATTTTTCAACTTAGGTTAGGTTGCATTGGGAATGTATTTATTTGAAACTAAAAACAGGTAGGAAGCAAAAAGGAAATTGTATACATACCCATCTAGTTTCTGAATATTAAGGTAATACGCCTCAGACTCTCTGGGTTTGAAGTCAATGCATGACTTCACCCTGAACTGGTCCAACGCTCTCAGGATGACTCCTCTAGCTCTCAAGTCTTTCATTTTACATGAAAATAAAGGAAAATAATATAAATATTATTACATTTTATTTCAAATATGTCATACAATGATAAGAATAATTTTCTAAAGCCATTAATTTGAATATTCTGCAATTAGTTTTTTTTCCCCCTTTGCAATTTTGGAGGCAATATAGTCTTATTGATACTGATCTGTAAAGTTTAAAATGCAAATAAAAGTCTACAACTCAATAAGTGTCAAGTGTCTTATAATTTCATGGCTTCCTACACTTGAAAAGGAGGACTTGGAGACTTCAGGAATTCACTCAATCCTTTTTTATTTTCACCAATGAGTGAGAACCAATGATCAGGTGAACAGG
>CAEGAF010175521.1:0-23111 GCA_903067075.1 Micropoecilia bifurca | reverse complement strand
AAGTACCTGCTCTGAATAGTTTGATACCTTTTAAACCTTGACACTTAACATCTGAAGGAATCACTCTAAGCCTGATGGGTGAACAAGGTGACAGTTGGATGTTACAATACTTGCAGATGAATATCGATTTTTTTCTAGGAAAGAAAAAAATATATATATTGCGATATCGATATTATACAGCCCTATATAAAATGACATGAAATATGAGCAGGCACCTGGCATGACAATTAAACAACAAAACCTTTCTCTTGATACATTTTCTAGTATTCTTCTAAACCTGTCTTGCTGTCTGTTGCTCCAAACCCGTGCAGCCTGTCGGGAAGCCTACACCCAGCCTGATGAGCAGTATGCGTGCAACATGGGCTGCCACAACCAGCTTCCCTTTGCTGAGCAGCGTCAGGATCAGGTATACCGGTAGTTAAATCTATGCAGAATTTCTCTCAAGAGATGCTCAGTGTCTCTGTTGTTTTCTGAACAGTTGGAGGCCATGATGCCCAGGATTCATCTTCTGTATCCCCTCACTCTGGTCAGAGGATTTTGGGATGACGTAATGAGTCAAGCCCACAGCTTCATCACTTCCACCTGGACGTTCTACCTTCAAGCTGATGATGGAAAAGTTGTTATTTTCCAGGTATTGCTCTGATTAGTTCTAATAAACCTGACAGTGGTATGCCATTCTATGCAACAGATTTTTTTAAAATCCAGTTGTCTCCTCTGCTTCCCAGTCTGAACCACAGATTAGGATTTTCTCCCAAGTTGAGCTGGACAAAGATTCAAAGGAGGAGCCTCAGAAAAGCTGTAAGGATGTAAAATGTTATTCTTTTTATGCGACGGTCTTCAATTTAGAACAAATGTAAAGCGTTCTGGCATATAGCGCAGCTCAAACATTATCGTGCATTCACCTGCCACATGAATGTCAAATATTTTGTGTCCAGTTTTGGATCTTGATAAATGTTTGTTGACCTATTACTGAAGCATAATCTATACTTTAATATTTGAATTCTGGGCCACTCTGAGCTTAGCATTTAGCATGCTTTTCCCATTCCAACACTAGTTTCTGATTTTTTTTCTTCCTTAACTCTGTCTAAAATTCAGCTGACAGAATCGGCAGAATTACTGCTTTTTGCTATTTAAAGATTTTTTTTCCTACTGACTCAATTCTAGTATGCAGTGATAAACATATAATCAACACTACAGGAGTGTTTGTTTTTTTGTACATTTCCTACTTATTGCAAAATATAGTACAAAAGGTTATTGTAAATTTTAGGTCATAAATAATTATCCATGGATTTGTCTCTCCTCCTGCCCCCCCGTATCTCGCCATCCATTCATGATGCTACAGCCTTAAACAGCTGATGCAGCATTCTCAGGTTTTGGCTGTTTCACATCTCAACCAGCCTCATTTCATCAAATGGCTACATCTTGGATCAGATTCTTCTTATTAAACTTTTGATACAACATGACAATATTTAGCAAGCTAACACAGAGTATCTTAAAATCTCGTTCTAATGTCTTTGACCTCCATTTCATGTAAAATATTTATTTTAAAACTTGAGAGTCTGCCTGGAAAGCAACCATGATCTAGAAATGCAGCAAAGGAACTGTAAAGATGAAACATAAAGGTGCATCCCTTATTTTTGTAATTGTCCTTTTTTTTTTTTTTTTTTTTGTTAAATTAAAGTCCCCCAGCTGAGCAGCCCTATTTACAAAGAATACCATCGGACTTTAATCCAAGAACGAGACAGAGAGCTGAGTGGTGAGCGCAGCTACGACGACGGCTACAATCTTTTCAGCTGCCTGTCAAGGTTTGCACATTTCTGTTGCCTAAGCAACTGTAGTAACACCATGGTTCCGCTTGCTGAGGAACTACACGGACCAACTGGGATTTTCTCCACAGGAACCCCTGGCTGCCTGGGTGGATCCTAACAACTACTTTAATTCTGTCTGTGTCGGTCCTGATCTGGATATGCTGTGCTACTGTGGCAACTGCTGTGGATCAATATGTTCCTGCTGAGGTAAGCCCTGGGTTATTTTCTTTGTCATGGTTTCCAGGTTGTTTGTTTAACCTTCAGACCTGTTGCTCGTTGTGGCCATTTTCTTTTTGAAAGGTTCCAGAAACCTGAAGGTTTTCTGGAACATCAAACTGTTCACACACAAAAAAAACTATCTTCTGGAAACATTTGAAGATTAATATGAAGTAGAACCTACAAGAGCAGTTCAACATTCAGATGTTACTGTAACTTAGACTATGAGCTTATATTTACTATTTAAATGTTTCTGTGACGCATTACTTAAAACCTGCAGCCGTTCTGACTAGCTTAACATGCAGACCGAATACATACTGTTTTGTATTCCTCTTCCTGTAGAAACTGAGCATCTATGGGGACAAGGACTACATCAAAGAGCAGAAACTGACTCCTTACCCAGCATCCTCTCTGATTATCATCACCTCCAAAGGGCCAGAGGAAGAGGCGGGGCCACTTCCTTCCAAGGTGAACCTGGGACAGTCCAACATCTAGAAAACAAGACTGCAATCCTAAAGGAAACTTTCTTATTGATCGCTATTGTTTTTTTTCTTTTCTTTAATCTCCAATTTAAGGCCTGAGCTGGTTGTGGTCTCAGCAGAACTTTCAGATCATCTACTTTTAACTGGTTTGTCCCTGCTTTATTTAAACCTGACATTTGGATAATTAAAACTTTCTGTATATTGGTATAATTGTGGCAAAGTATATTGAGGGTAATAAAGGAATAAAATATTTTAGGGTTTTTTTTCCTGCAAGTGTGTTCTGTGTTTTTATTGAATGTAATGAACTGACTTGAAGTGATGCAAGTTTTTACCCAAATCCACCAGGCTTGGTAACAGATTGTGTGGATACTGCCGACTCCCCCTTTGTTAAAGTTTGTATTGCTGCAATATACTGATTCATTTTACAGTAAAAGGCTGTGCTCCTAATTAAATGAAATGGTACATGCAGTAAAGTCTTTCCTGCTCTGTTTGTTTCCTTGGTAATAAATACAAATAAAATATACAACTGTGAAATTGTTCAATTGGAATCATGATATTTTAACCCTTTGGTAAATTAGGGAAGAGAAAACATGACTATTAACTTGATGCTGCAGCAGTTAAAAGAACTGGTTAGAAAAACAGACTGAGAGCTCAGGAAATGCAGGTCTGGCATAAAATATGTACAAGAATTCTGGGGGTAAAACATCCTACAAAAGTTTGTTACAATAGACAATATTCATCGTCTATATAGAAAATGTTAGCAAGGAATTGTACACAGGTGTTTTGTCCCTGTGCGAGTTACAGGAAACTTGCATTTAACTTGATAGTTTCGATTATTAAGGTACATTGTGTAGTAAGTTAAAAGCTGCAGAAAAAAAGTCACTCTGGCAAAATAAATTTTATTTCTTAAAAAAAAAAAAAAGCCAAAACACTTTAAGTATATGTGAACTGCTAATAGTTTGTGTGGATGCAGCATGTTGACTGCCGCTCCCAAGTCTGATTATTATTTTGGATTGCTGCCCGGATGGATTCCATTATTCAATAGCTGTTCAACAACTCTGTGTCCTCTGCGGTGAGAACTAATGAGGATGAGCGTTTTCTCTTAGTCGGAGGGCTTTGATGAGAAGCGTCACACTTGCTTGACTCTTGCTTCGTCTTTGCAACGTTACAGGTGGGATTTCTAGCTTGGAGACATTTTGTTCTGGATGGATCCATTTTCCCACATCGATGATTGTTTCCTGTTGGTTTGTAGAAGTGTAATTTCTCCATATTGGTCTGCTTGCCATCCTCACTGACCAGTGGTGCTGCATTCAGTACCTCCCTGACAAACTTCTGTCTGCCAACTACAGAAAAAAAACACACCTCAGCACTCAATTTGTAAATTGATTAACAAATTAAAATGAAAAATGTAACAGACTTACAGAAGCGAAGTGCTGAGGCCCTTGACTCTTCCATTTTCTTCGGTTTAGGCATCTGGCAGCCACTTGTTTCCCACTGATTTACAACCTGGAAAGAAGACGAATGTGGATAAATGATTCTGCTTATTGAAACAAATTATCCACACTCCAGGTATTGGCTAAAATTGATTACCTGTTCTGCCCATCCTTCTGTTTTACACCCCGAGTGATCGAAAGCGTTCAGTGGTTTCTCTGAATGAATTAGCCCTAATAAGTTCCACACGGTTGTCTTCAATCCTGTGCCAAGCTCATATATAAACAACAAATTATTCCCAGGCCCAAAACAAAACAAAATACCCAGATAAGTATAATGCACCACAAATTGTGCCCGTTAAGCAAGATGTGTTGTCTCTATCATCTAACCTAATCCCTGGTTTTGACATTTTCAGCTTCTTGGTAATTGAAAAAGTTATATTTCAAGGAATTACTTGAATTTATAGTGGTACTGAAAGGTGCTTTAAGAGAATGTAGGCCACAGTTGTCCAACTTCATTTGTAAAATAAATGTACAAGTAGGTATCCATTTCCTTGAGCTTTACAGGTACATTCTACTTTGTGTTGGTTTGTCACATAAAATCCAAATCAAATACACCGTTTGTGGTTATAACATGACAGAATGTGGTATGAATCTTTCATAACACACTCGTCTTACTTTCATGTTGGTCCCAGATGCATCAAGCTTCACCAGCTTTGGGAGACAGGTAAGGTATCTCAAAGCCCTTTCTGAGAGGGGATTGCCTGAATAAGAAAGAAAAACAAATCTATTATATTGTGCAGTTGGTGTTTGCAGTTGGTGCTCGCCAGACTCCATTGAAGTTACGGACAGGAAACATCCAGAAGTTCCAGGGAGTCCAGTCCTTTCTGCATCATCCGGATAGGAGCGGTCAACCTTTGCAGGCCAACATCCGACAGATGGTTGCCACCAATAAACAGCAGAGTCAGGCTGCTGTGGAAGACAGGATTCAGAGTTAATGCCATCTTTTCTGCTTGGTGCATCCTAAAGAGCCCAGCCTTACTTCGCCAGTGACGAGGAAGTGAGGTGATGGAACAGCTCATGATCATCCCCTAGTCTGCAGCCAAACAAATCCAGAGACTTTAAACTATGAAATGCCTTTATCTCGGTGATCCGCTCATGCAGGAGTGGAAACCTGCAGAATAAGAAAAGCAGACATGAATGGCTGCTATCTGTGGCAAAAACAAAAAAGAGGCAGAGAGGCATGGAGGTGAGGAGATAACAAAATACCCCAACCTGTTTCTAAGACAGAGTGAGCCCAGCACCAAATCTCCATATGCGTCACTGAATAACTTCAAGGCTTTCTGAGAAATATCAGGGTTTAAAAACACGCGGTTCTCTTCTGCCGCTACAAAAAGTCTGTCGCCTATTTGCTCTGGGAAGCCAACCAGAGACTCCACATGCTGGATGTTGTCGGTGACGAACAGCAGAGTGATGTCAAAGAGGGACTTGGTGGTGTATCTCAGACTTCCTTCCTCGTTGTAGGTGAAAACGAAATGCTCCTTCCTCAGCACTAACGGATTCGTCCTCCTGCATGATGATGATGGTGGTGGTGGTGTTTTTGGTTGTGCCAGAATAATGTCACTAACACGACGAAGGCTGCCTCGTTCGCGAACATAAATGGTGCTGCTGTCCATTACAGACACGCAAAAACGTCTCTTAACTTAAAAGCGGATTTGAATACCTTAAGTAAATCACAAATTCACCCCAGAGGGTCATTAGCTTAGCTTAAACCATGAACAAAGAAGCTCCTTTGTGTTCGAGGTTTTCCCAGCTACAACTAGTCATCGTTCTCAGTGTTGTATGTTAGTTTCACTGGCATAATCAGATCCCATCATAGAGCATAGACACATTAGAGGAGCAAACGCATAAGAGGCTTCTATGTCGCTTCGCCGCCATATTGTATGGGGTTCCATTTGTGTCAAAAAATATAGGGTTCCATTTGTATCAAAAATAAGTGGAAGTCATATGTGTTGATGTTGTTAGTCTATGTCACAGGTGTCATACTCCTGTCCTCAAGGGCCACTGTCCTGCAACTTTTAGATGTGCCTCTGCTGCACCACACCTGAGTAGAATCATTAGGTCATTAGCAAGGCTCTGGAGAACTTATCTGCAGTACACAGGAAGGAGGTAATTAAGCCATTTCATTCCAGTGTTTTGTACCTGTGGCACATCTAAAAACTGCAGGACAGTGGCCCTTGAGGACTGGAGTTTTGACACCCGTGCTTTAGTAGAAGAATTTTACACTGATTTTGAGTCAATGGAGCACATGACTTAGAAGCTATTGAGGAAAACATTTTATTATTTAATGTTAAAATTACTTAAAATCTTGAATATGACTTAAAAATTCAATAGAGAATAGTGTGTCTCGTGTAACCCTAACTACCACTTTTTTGTGTCAGTTCGTCACAAGGCAAGGCATTTATTTACATTAGTTTGTCAGAAGTGTTTGGTTCGGACATTTGTTGACAGTCCCTAGTGAACCTCTGAGCATTTGAGGAGAGAGGGAGGGGGTCAATGATCAATCACAGAAGTTAAAGAAATTCAGACAACTACTTAAACCAACAACAAGGGGGAGTAACTTAAAAAAAAACAGATTAATTAACAGCTCTGCAGATTAATTGACAAGATGACAGTGAGTAATAACCGTGACGCAGCCAGAGACATAAATGTGACATGTAAGACCATAGATAAGATCAAAGACACTTAGCAACAACATAGACCAATAACATCTACACATATGACTTCTACTTGTTTTTGACACAAATGGAACCCCATAATTGGCAGTTTATAATCTCTGCGTATTACCGCCATCAACCGGACTGAGGTCAAGTTTAACTCATCCTAGCTTCCAAATGCCCTTACTTAATAAAAAATAAATAAATAAATAAATTCTTTCAGCTAACTTTATGTCCTTTAGATACTTTATAAGTTATTAATTATGGGATGTCATTGAAATTTCTGAAACCATAGTCATTGCTGTGTTCCCCAACTAATTTACTGGCTGTTTAATCCTTAAATTTACAATAGAGAGTTCAAATAACCAAGGGCAAATTATAGATCTTATTAGAGTTTTACTCCATGCTATATTAATCATCCCCAAACGCCTTATAAAACTCCTACGTTATGATCACATTCCCAACATTTCTGCTCAGTTGTCTACCCACAGCTTTTATTAAAGGGCCTTGGCCATGTCCCACAATCACCTGTGCAAGGAAAGAGTTTCGCCCTGTCACATCAGCAGTAAAGGTAATAAACCAAAAATATTACAAATAGTAAAATCTTAAGAATAATATTTAAAGATCTCATGTCTATAATAATAATTTTTAAAAAATAACGGTTGAAAACGGTTATCTGGTGAACCGTTTTTTCACCAGATAAATGTTGGTTTGGAATTTTCAGAGGTAATAGTTGATCCATTTTAACTGACAGATGAAAACATCTGATTTTCATTTGCAGGTGTTGTTTACTTTTTCTAAACAATAACCAACATTAGTACTAAGATGTAAATTAAATATATAATAAATCAATTTGATGTACATTGTATAGTTTCATTCTGGAAATTATTCTTCCAGTAAAATTTGGGTCATTTTCCAAGGCTACTTGCCATCCACAATATGGCGGACTCTGTGACTTACACTACAACGTACCAGCCGTTTCTTTGAAACTTCATAGTAAGAGTCAACTAATAACAGTCCTTCTGTAGATCTGGAAATATGACAAAAACACACCTCAGTTTACATTATTCATTTATAATGAAATATTTTACAGTTATGATCACTTTTATTTCACCATGTCCGCTAAATATATAACCAAATTCATGTATCTAAACTCTTATTTTGAAAATATCTCACAACAGGAACGAGTCATGTTTACCTCGTTGGCATATCCTGCTTCGGGTTTCCCTAGCTAATAACGATGACATAATTTTTACGAATTTTTTCGCAGAATTTGGTAAGCATGGGTTTAAGAAAGTCGACACCTTTATTCTGTATTTCACAGTTACAATAGTAACAGGAGTTTATTTATTTATTTTACTGATATATTGAAGTTTACCAGTCGAAGTTGGTTCCTAAGTAAGCTAGCTTCCTAAGTTATTTTGTATCTATAGTTTCAAAAATGCTTTTAACCTGGAGTCAACAGATGTGTTCTTTTTTTTCATTCACAGCTTTTAGGATTAATTTGATGCCTCGTTGCCAGCCTGCCAGCAGATTCTCAAAGAACAAACATTTCTCCTGAAAAGGGAATGGCGTCGAAGAATGATCCATTTCAATTTCAAGGTGAACGTTCTCCCTGAACTCGGTCTCTCATATTTTAATGTCGTATAGATATAACACATTAGTAAATAGGTGTCTATTTTTACATAGATTTGATAGCTAAATTCATGAGAATTTTTGTCAAAATAAATAAAGATTTAAAGAGCTATCCACAATTTTTCACATTCTGTGATGCAATCACAAACTGTAGTGTATTTTTGTGACTGAGCAGCAAAAAAATGCTTAATTTTGAAGTGGAAGGATACGTGGTTCTAATATTTCTTTACAAAAATCACAAAAGTGTGGCCTGTATTGATATATTAATTCAATCTAACTTTACCTGAGCACAAACACACACCACGTTATTTTGTAAAATACATGTGCAATATTTAATTATGACTCAAAAACTACAATACATCAATTTATCAACCCATAGCGTCATTTTGTCATGACATTTTGTTTGTTAATGTGCGTATTGATTTTCATGAATGAATGATGAGCTGCAAAATGAGCAAGCTTTAAGTAGGTACACACTTTCCTGAAAGAACAAACACGTTGACTGAGTTGCCTAATATCTGTCCCTTCTAACAGAATTTGATGAAGCTGGGACTCTTCTGGAATCTAACAGAGATGCAATTACCATCAGCATCGAGGATGAGGATTTAAAATCCAAGAAGCAGAGAAGTGCGGTTGGTTTTGCTCAAGATGTTGGTGATGAAGAACCACTTATCAATGAGGACAGAGAAGAGGTCAGACCCTGACCCTGTTATTGGAAAATTATTTGCTTGTGTATAAATCAGATATTTAGATGATAACTGTCTTGTTTTTTTTTTATTCAAGCTTCTGTCTGGGCAAAAGAAAAAGGCTCCTTTCTGGACATTTGAATACTACCAGAAATTCTTTGACATTGAAACCCATCATGTAAGTCATTTCGTTTCTTCCCTGTCTCACTTTATATCATCAGATTAATTGCTTCAGAGCAAATGTATCTCAAACCTGGTTGAAATCTGACGTGTTTTAACTCTTTCTTTAGGTAAAGGAGAGGATCCTGGGCTCACTGGTGCCATGGCCTGGAAAAAACTTCATTCAAGTTCACCTTCGTAAAAACCCAGATCTTTATGGTTAGTCCTGACTTAGCTCACACAGTTGTTGTCACCGATAACATGAAACGAAATAATGATGCTATAAGTATGTTTGTGTTTGTAGGACCATTCTGGATTTGTACCACCCTTGTGTTTGCCATTGCCATTAGTGGAAACCTATCTACTTTCTTGCGATACTTTGGCAACTCAAACTATAAATATAACGCAGAGTTTAGAAAAGGTGAGGTCAGTTCGAGTGACGCTAAACATGCTTTGATAAACGTCCAGTTAACCTCTTGCACTGTATGTGTTTTCCAGTGAGCATAGCTGCCACAGCCATCTTCAGCTATGCGTGGCTTGTGCCCCTTGGACTCTGGGGTTTGCTGCTGTGGAGGAGCAATAAAATCTTGAACCTGGTGTCCTACTCGTTTATCGAGATTGTCTGTGTCTACGGATATTCGCTGGCGGTTTACATTCCAGCTGTGGTAAGTCCTAGAAATATGTTCATTATGCTACTGACATTGTCCTGCAACAAATTGAGCCTTCTAATACTTTAGTGAATCATAGTATTTAAAAAATATTTATTATTGTCTATGCAATATTTTGCGAATGTTTTCTCAAGCTTCATGTCGCATTTCAACAGTAAACCTCAAGGGTAAATTTACACAAAGTTTTAAGAATTGTTTTTCTATTTTCATCAGCAGCTTCATTTTTGGATTTTGATCTGTTTTGCTGTTTTGGCCGTTTTAACCCATCAACATGCTCAAATCAGTTGATAAACCTTCCTTACAGATAAACCTTCCTGATGGTTGGAAAAGGTTTTTCTTATCTGATCAGCCCAAATCACTCCTTGCTTTTACATAAACCGTTGCTTTGAGGCGGTGTGGATATTTTTGCAAGGCTCTGTAGCTGCATTTATTTTAAACAGAATGCAGAAGGAATGAGAAGGTTAGGGTTGAATATTTAGAAGCTGTATTGTTAACAATAAACTTGTAGTAATTAAAAGATTAATACTTTTCAGTGATGCCATGACAGCTTTTGAGGAAATATCTTTCTGTATGTCATAACTCTGACACAGATTTTTTCAATAACAGGTCCTGTGGATTCCACACATTGAGTGGCTGAGGTGGCTCTCCATCGTAGTGGCGCTCTGCCTGTCCAGCTCAGTACTGGTGATGACTTTCTGGCCTGCACTCAGAGACGACCACCCCAAAGTCATCATGGCGACAGTAGCAGGCATTGTGCTGCTGAACGGGCTGCTGGCTGTAGGCTGTAAGGTAATAATGCTGGCTTCCAATTATGGATATGTGAGCAAACAAATATGGTCTAAGGTTTATTATCTTGATCTGGCTCTCTGCCTTCAGAGCATTTCTAATGTAGTGGATTCTTTATAACCAGTCTGAGTTGGTGTAGGTAACAATGATGGCCTGAGTCTCAGTTGTTCTCAGTGATCTCAGCATAACCAAGCTTTGACCCTGCTTGTTGTGTCAGTCACATACAAAGCCGTGTCATATTTGCGCAGCTCCTACCTATGTGTTTCTGGGAAACAAATGTACCTGGTAGTGTCAGGTTGTTCTCCTCTTGTCAATGGAAACTTTGACCATGCTTGCTAACTGCTGGGACAATGGGCTGTTTGATGACTTCTTAATGTGAATACTGTGAGGTCTGCAGCCATATCCAATGTCTTGTAATATATATGTAATTGCTCTATAAAGTACAGTAACCCTATGTCTGAAGAGGTAATAAGATAAATGGGTTGTCGGACTCTTGCATTCTTTTCTCTATTAGTTCATATTTTCCTCGCACCTAAATTATAGTCTGACATTGATTGTGGTTTTAGCTAATGGATTCAGTTGTTTTTCTTGACATATTTTATCATTGTGCTTTCAACAGTTAATTGCAAAGATCAGACTTGGTGTAGAAACCCAATCTGGATGCCTTCTTATAAGGTCTAGTATCTAACATTTTTGACCTAAGAATCTAGAAAAGGTAGTAGTGAGAAATGTTCTCCTTTTTTCTGTGATGCAACTAAAACTTCTTTGTTTGTATCACTGTATTCAGTGCTGTGTTTGACACAGTTGACTACATTATTCTAAAGGTGATGCCTGGTGCTGTGCTATGTTAAGATGGTTCAGAACTTATTTGACAGACTTTGTCATATGGTAATAAAAATCTAAGAGAACAAGAATCGCATATGAGGTTCCTCAAGACTTAGTTTTTGGGTCAGTTTTATTCTCTCTGCCACCAGGACCCAAGCTGAACAAGAATAAGCAGCATTTAGTTTTTCTCTGAAAACGTGAGGTGTCTAAAAACTGTTGACTCATGTGAAAAAGGATTGAAAACCTTAATGTTCAGCGCATATTTGCCATTGAAGAATACCTCATTAGTTTTTTTAATTTTGATGTTTTTTTTCTTTTTAAAGTATTATTTAATGGTTTTTATTTAAATGTTTCTTGTTTTTAATGTCTAATTGCTTCACACCTTTCCTTTGTTTTCACATACAGCTCTGTAAGTTATTTTGTGAATGATAAACTTGCCTTGCCTTTCCCTACAGATGTACTTCTTCAGCGAACCAAAGCTCGGACCAGGACATGACACTCCCCCTGCAGCAAAGATCACCAATGGAACATCGTCATGAAGGACCTGCATTCACCTGGTGAAGGTAAACAACAGAGCTAAACAGGTTTATTTCTTAAGTATGTTTACTTTAACATTGATGTCACAATTGTTTTTTGTTATCAACTGCAGGCCTATATTGATAGCATCTATTTTTTATTTGGCTTGAGGATCAAGTGTCTCTTTTTGATCTACTTGAGTCAAAAACCAGACCACAAACTTTTGTCTTCCCTAAAGTGTGCATTGTTCTGTATTTTTAAATTACAGGTTCTCCAGTTGCATTATTAGGGAGACTCAAGTTCCTGCGTTGATGAAGTCATGGGTGGACTGGATTTCACCGGCCCTTCCGGATTAAGGCCTTAAAGGCCGACTTGTAACTTTGGTGCAGCGTCATGACCTCTGAAAATGAAAACTGTTCTCCAGTATGTTACTTCTAATGGGATGGCTTCTAAGCTTACTTAAGTTAATTGGGGTGTAGTATTACACAGCACACACAATGTTATTGTGGTGGTGATGTTGTTTCCACTTTACAGCACTAATGTTAAAATGTAAAAAAAAAAAAAAAAGTTGTTGGTGATTGCAGGATCAGTGGTATTTCATTGATCTATTTCTTTTTATAATTTTTACAGTTGTTTCATACATACCCTCTGAAGGTAAAGGTGTTGTATTTTCTTAATATCAAGTGCCCTTAACTATTGCCAAAGCCTGGCAAGATGTCAAAGTAATGTTTGTAAATATTCTATAAATAATTTGCTGCCATTATAGCAAATTATAGTAAAATCATTAAAATCCATGTTAATTTGTGTGTTCAAAGTTAATGTAGAGGCAAAAACTTTTGTGATTTGAGAGTAGGAGTTTGTCCCCCAATCAGCAATTCCCACTCCACTTGCAACTTTTTCATGCCTATCGTTGGGCCAGACACTTCATCCGACTTGCCTTCTGGTGGTGGTCCGTGGCGCTGGTGTATGGCAAGCTCGCCATAAAAAAAAATTATATTTCACAGCACTGTGTGTTTCTATTTTAATAAGACACAAAGTGCAAGATTTGCTTGGTTTAATCTCAATGAATACGTTACTCAGGTTTTTGCCGTTGGGGAAAAAAACGTTCTTGCAGTGTCACAGTGTGGGGTTATTGTCGCACTGCATACAGGCCAATTCTAGAGGAAAACTTGATGGCGGTTCCTGAAAACTCCAGAATCAGATCCACCTTCCAGTCGGGCAACAACGACAAACATACAACCAGCAATACGATTAAAATGATTGAAGCACATTAAAAATCTTGACTCACTCAAATGGCCACATGAAAATTGCTGTCTACATTCACTGAACATTCAATTGGACAGAAGTTGGATTGCCTGGCAATAGTGGTAGCAGGTTGCCATGAAACTCTACCACTGCCTTTGTCATTGTGTCAAAACCTTCATCTCCCTTGTCTGTTGGTGGCGGTCTGGTAGCAGCTTCGCTTCTATCAGACTTCCCCAGGGAGGCAGTGGCTACAATACATTTGCTTGCCATCATCAGTGTGTGAATGGGAATGACTTGATCTCATGTAGTGTCATGTAAAGCCAATGTCATTTAATTTTACATGTCTACTTCAGAATATGCTCTACTTTGTATGGATACTTAAACTCTACTGAGGGTTATGTGTAATGTGACAAAATGTATAAAGGTTCAGTTATTTTTCAAGGCACTGAAGAACAACTGAAGAGTTGCATTAAAATGTCAACATTTGCAATTACTTGAACTCTTTGCCCTTTTGGTGCACTTTAAAGATTTTAGACTTGAGAACCTTAAGTCACCCCAGCTGTCATCGGGTAGCAACGTGACCCTTCTACCAGAAGTTGCCTGTCCACTTCCACAGTTGGACATTTTAAATATTTAAAGGTGAGATTGTAACCAATAGGTATAGATCCAACATTTACAAGAACATGTCTGACTTTAAAAGCGAACGCTGGGCTTTAGTCGCCATCCAGCTTCGGACTCGTCCATCTTAGCTGTTGCATGTAGGGCTAAACCGATAAAATCTAGTGTGACAGTTTGAATGACCTGCGGTGGACCACATCCAGACACACAGCATAGTTCTGTTAGAGGGAAGAGATTGTCATTAAGACTTTGCCCATTATTTGCACTGATTAACAAGGGCCAACGTTTTTAGATTAATTAACAAAATAGGAAAAAAATTGGGTCACTTGACACGGTGTCAAAGGGATAGTGGCGCCATAATTAATGGTCATTCTAGCCTCAGCTTTGAGTTACACTGGAGCCTACTGGTCTAACTGATAACCCTCTTAGACGAATGTCACCTACCTGAGTCGCAGACATGCTTGCGGATTCATTAACACCCCACTAAAGGACTCCGTTTTTCCCTAAAGATAGAATTTTTCCTCCGTTCTTGATTTGGAAACCTCTCCGCAGGATGGCTTCAGCAAGTGGTAGAGCTGAAAAAGCCTCAAAATTTGAGATGCTGAAACTTTTGGAGAACTGCCGGAAGGAAAGAGATGATGCTTTACAACGGGAAAGTGCTCTCAGGGAAAGACTCAGGCACAATGAGACAAGGTTGCGTTCAACCGAAGGCCTGAAACAGAAACTGAAGATCTTGACTGCGGACAACAAAGAGCTTAAAAAGCAATTGAAGGCTCTTCGGACTGAGATCGGATTGGAGAGAAGCCCCAACTTTGTGGGGAAGACCACCAAAGACATAGTCAATGATTTTGAAGAAAAGGAGCGTGAGTGCAACTCCTTAATGGACAAGTCCGGGAAACTTAGAGTGACCATTGATGACTTGACGGCAGAGCTATCCAATGTGACCACCTCCAAGCTGCTCTTGGAGGACCAAGTGCAGTCATTACAGCAAAATCTCAAGGATATGACAAATAATCAGCGGCGTCTGCTGAAGCTATGGGACGACAAGAAGACCCAGAGGGAGCAGCTCGCTCTTCCTGCAATTGTTCAGAAATCCTTCACCCACAAAGAAGTTCAAACTGACATGTCCATAAGCTCCTACCAGAAGCTCCCACCTAATGCTTTTGAGACCAAGCAGATTAGACAGGATGGAGACAAGGACAATTTTTCTTCCTTTGGTAATGGCTTTCATTATAGCAGGAAGAGTTCTGTGCACAATGAAACCTAATGACTTCAGGTCTGGCAGTTCATGCAAGGATGGTAACAGTGACACTAAAGTGAATGATTAAAAGAATTTCTGAATTACTATGCTTGATGCATATCTGTAACCAAGAGGCAAATCATATAAACTCTAATATGAGATGTCAGTTGAAACCGAGCTGGCTCAAAGAGCAAATTTGTTTTGTGAACAATGTCTTAGGCTTTTTTATATAAGTTGTTGCTGTGTTGTCTTTTCTTTCTTTTTATAAAAGAAATATGACTATTTGTGTCATTATATTATTTTTAGTACACTGTGCAATTAAATTCCATAATGGTAGATATGATAATACCTGTTGAGAAGCCAGTGGACACAATTGTTTGTAGACAGAGACCATCTGAACATGACATTCTGATATTCTATGTCTAGATGACATAGACTGTCATATATATATTTTATATATATATGAAGCCAATTTATTAGGCTGTAAGAATGTATAAGCTTTAAATAGATTCATTTTGAATATTGATGGGATTAAAAACATTTATGATGTTGAACATATTCTAATTTAATACATGCACATTTCATTGGCATAGAAAATCATCTAAAAGTGTAGTTATTTCAGTAACATGTTATTCAGACCATTTGGCAGTTTATTTTAGCTAACTGATGTCTGGGCTTGCAGCTATTGAAATGTGTGATGTGATAACCGGAGCAGCTGAGCAACAGTTCTGCCTTTTTTCTCATTAGTCCAGGTAAGGTGACTCTGACAATGTCTCTGTTTCACTAGCAGCTTAACACAAGGAATTATATAGTTGTAGCCCATGGAGCTGCACCACATTATGAATTTTCCCAAATGGTCTTTAAACCAATGTGTGCTATCCTTGTTGCTTGAACACCTTTCTCTACCACATTTGTTTTCCTTCCACTTAACTACTCACATACTCTGTGAGTAACCAATGTCTTTATTGATGGTTTTCTGTGGTCTTCCCTTCTTGTGAAGTGTGTCATTTTTACCATGATTGTGCAGGTTGCATGACAGTAAAAAGCATTTCTGTATTAAAATATTTTTTATTGGTCTTATTTGATATCCTAATTTTCCAGGATAATTTTATGAGCTGTAAACCATGATCATAAAAATTACCATAAATAAACAGTGTATTGAATCTATATTAAAAATCAATTTCACATTTTGAAAAGAATTACTGAAATAAATGACAATTTCAATTAAATGCTATATACTGTTGCACTTTATCAAGCTGGTCTTGCCGAAGCTTGAAGTTGCACCGAGGACAATTAGACATTCTTTGCGGAGCTATCCAGACGATTCGGATCCCAAAAAGTTGTAGGAATTCCCATTGAGTCATTATTTTCGTGTTGATTTGTATTGATGCCTTGAGTTGAGTTTTATTAGTGTTATTTTACTGTGTTTTCTGTGGACTAAAACTAAATTAATTGTAACAATTTAAGCGTCTCATTACTTGTTACCAACTCAGCACTGCGTTTACGTAGAAAAATATATTTGAAATAAAGCATTTTAACAGGCAGTAGAACGGGCAACTTTTAATCGGGGTCCTTCAACGGTGTCTTGAATACATGTGGCGCGATGTAGATGATGTGGTTACTGGAGGCTACAATAATTTGACAGCCCGAGAGCTGAAGACAACTTTATCGCAGAGTGGAGTAATTTTCAAACAAGCATCATGTTTCCTTCAGAAACAACCTGCTGGTTTATCCGCAAGGTGAGTTTTTTTTAATAACAGTTCACTTATAGAACTACAAAACTGGACCGCTAAGCTAAGAGGCTAACCGCTACCCCATTTGTTTATGCTAGCTTCCTTGAGTTCAGTTTTATAACTTACTGTGCTAACTTAATTTATGTAAAGCAAATAAATAAATAAAATGCAGGAAAAATGCGTTGTGAACTATTTATTAAGACAAAAAGTTTGAGAATGTAATATTAGCATTGACATATTTCCATTAGCAAACACTTGTATGTTTACTAATGTCTTTCTCGGTTTGGTAAACGTAAAATATCCAAAAAAATGTCAGCCTCAAAATAAAACCATCTAATTTCGCGAGTTTTCTAGATAGTTTTCAGAAGGTACAGGAAAAACCGGCGTGCTGTGCAGGTTGTAAGTTTATGATGATGCTTATCTGAACAACATACAATCAGCAAGGTTCCTCTAAATGTAGACTTTAAACAGCACCTGTGTAGTAAGCAGAGCATTTGAAAACAAATTGAGAAATTGGGTAAATTTGTCACAATGCGCTCCTGCATTGCAGATTTTCCCTTTCAGTAAATGGTGGTAGGTTGATCTAAAATAATAATAAAAAAACAAAACAGAAATTTTTTTTTGGTGTGGAAATTCAGGTTGACCAGCAGCAAAGTGATAAGTCGAAGCATTCAGATTTACACAAGAATAAAAATATTACAAACAGAATTAAGAATAACATAATATAAAGTGAGGGTAAATTTACAACATAAGAAAAACACAGTGGAGATCTTGAAAATGGCATAAAAAATGGCATCTTTGCACATAAAAAAACAAGACTATTTACAAGAAGTGGAACAAACCTCCCAGGAGGGATGTCATTTATAGTATTTAACATAGTATTTATCTTGCTTACAAATGCTTGAGGAAATGATCAGCGACGTTTCATAGCATAAATGTCTTTCTTTTGTTGATGTAACACTACTGCCTTCTCTGTCCAGGTTATTTGGTGGAGAGCTGCTGCCAGCATTGCCTGGTCTGTCCTGTTGTTGCCGCCCACCACAGCAGTTTTTGTGTTTCTCAGCAAGTTCAGTTTTCTGCACCCCATTCAGACTATTTCAGGTCAGTCGCCATGTTGGATGTGCTCTTTGACCTGTTTATCTGACCCAATTGAAAGTGTGCTTTAAACAACAAAAAACCTTTTCTTGTGATATTAGAATGCCTGTCTCTGCGGATGAGTTCCTGTTTGATTTTCTCCTTCATCCTGCTTGGTGGAGTGGTCATCATGGTTGGGTTCTTGAATTTGGAGTACTATACAGGTGAGTGGTAGAGAGCAGTACTATTTTCTTGGTTTTAAGAGAACATAAATAACTTCTTTGCATTTTAAATGACATTTTTATCTTTGGTTATTGAATGCTTTGACTGAAAATACACAGTAAAAACATTTTCTTTGCCATTTTTTTCTGTTACTGGATCATTCAAGTGCAGTCAAAGAACTGGGATGTTAAAAATAATGATCAGTTCATTATTTTCAGTTTTTTCCCAGCGGATTCTGTCCAGTTGTCCACATATCATGTATTTTTCTGTATCTTTAGTTATCCCAACTATTGCCTGCTCTAAAATCGCATTGCTGGGTCAGCTGCTTCACCCTCGCCAGGTCATCAACTCCTTGGCCCACTGCCTGATGGGAGTGATTGTAGGTTGGTGTTGTGCAGTCACTGTCGGTAGCAGATATGAGACACTCGGATGCCCCTGTAAAAATAGCGATGGGTAAGTCGATGCCAGGCCAAATTCGGTTTTAATTTTCAGTACTTTTATCTAACTTGTATTGCTTCGGTGTCTTCTCATCCTCTGCAGTGTTCCTCAGATGGGGCTCAATGAGTATCACCTGGTCTTTTTGCTGGCAGGAGGATTTGTCGGCTTCTCTCACAGCCTCCTGGGAGTTATCCATAACATAAATTATGTCTCCTTCAATGCCGTTCAGGTAGGGTCACGAGCCAGATGCTGTTCAGTTTTTACTCACTCATCATTAACATGACTGATCTTAATTAATGCCTTCAATAAATTATTTGAACTTTCTGCTTTTTTATGTTGTGGATCGTTTCCAATTCCAACAAGTTACTGGAGTTGAAGATATTTTTCTTCTTGGCAGAAGAGGCAGAACTCTCTTTAGCAAAAGAAAAACTCCATATTTAATTTAGATTTATGCACAAAGTTCTTGTTTACAAAACTTGTTTAACTTGTTTGTTGCAAAATGCTTTATATGCACTGACAGGAAGGAAATGGGAAATATTTAAGATTATGATGGGTGTAAACATCTCACCTGACTGATGGCCTTAACTCAAATAGCCGACATTAATCCTAAGCTAAACTGATTTCTACTTCTATACTAACAGTCCATCTGTTACTGTTTCCTCAGCAATACAAATATCTCCACTTCAAAGGTTCCCTGCCCTTGGTGCTGAAGTGCAGCGCCATTCAAGCATTTTACTCCATCAGGAACTTCACTGTCGCTTATTTCTTTCTGGGTGAGTAACTTGTTTGTTAAAGGATTTTTAAAAAGTCATCTTAATTATAGAGTTTAGTTTTGTATTGTTATTCATTTCACCTTATCACAATTGTTATCAGTTGTTTTTTTTGTTTGTTTTTTCCTGCACATATTTATGTAAAATGTTTTATTCAGGTTATATCCCGAAAACATGGATCTGCAAAACTCTGAACCTTCGTTTGGACAGGTTTGTGTTCTATTTTGAGTTCCATAAATGTTTTGGGCCTTCAGAGCATTGTGAGGAGTTGGCTAAGCATCGTTGTGTTTGACTCTCCTCTTCCTCCTCCAGCTCTGTCTATCGTCTGGACAGCATAACTGGATTTGTGGACCTGTCCCTCCTCTACCACCTCTGGATCAGCGCCACCTTCCTGCTCTTCACCTGGTACACCACGTTGCTGCTCTTCAGGATCTTTGTCACAGAGGTATGTGAACTGATTGAAATGCTTTTTTCCAAGTCAGACCCAGTAGAAGTGACTTTATATATTTTTATATTTCTTCATATTTTTTTTGTTTATAGAGTTTTATATAATTTAATATAATTCAAGTGGTATCACTATTTTGCGAGCCACTGGCAGACGTGTGAAAACATTGTGGACATTGTGTATATATTTGTGTGTTTTTTGCAGGTGTACAGTTTTCCTGTGCAGCCAACTTTTACTGAAGATTCCCACCAGTGTCTTCCCAGAGTTCTCACTGACCAACAACCAATGATCTTGAAGGTATAAAAATCGACTCGCAGGTTGTTGAGCAGTCATATTTTTTTGTTTGTATTCTGACTCTTGTCTTCTTCTAAATGTCAGTTCCAAGCCCTGCTGGACTTGACTCTGCTGTCCAAACATTCTCCATCCAGACGCGGTGAAGTCTTCAGTCTCAGCCAACCAGGTCTGCCACGTTTTCCACACGCAGCATAATTCTTTGTGATATTTCGTTGTTTTATTTAAGTACATATTGATATCCAGTTTGGCTTTCAGCAGTATTTTTCCCTGTCTTTTCTAGGGGGGCATCCTCATAACTGGAACGCTGTCAGTAGAGAGTGTCTGGCTCTGCTGGCCGATTTGACGCAGAGACTTGTGGCTTATCACGAAACCGTAGCAACCAACGGGAGGGTCAAATCTCTGTCCAGTGGTAGTGAAAGGAAGACCTCATCTGATGCATCATGTAAGTAGCTTACAAGCGTCTGATAAAGGTGAAGCCTTTCAGATCACTAAAGTTTTATCATTTTTTTCCCTTTACCTTACAGTTTACTCTGGTACAGAAGACCTGATGAGTCCAAGACCAACTTTTCTAACCAAGACTCCCACTTCGGTTTTCGCCCGCTCGTTTGCCGGAGGTCCACACAGCCCTCTGACGGTGCCGTTCACGCCCGACCTGGACAGCCCCTTTTCCTCCCCCACCTTGCGGCGGCTCACCGGTCCGGTGGATCAGGGCTCGCCGTGGCACGGCTCGGTGCAGAGCCCACACATCATGAGGCGGCCGCCCAAACTCTGGTCCACCTCCGCAGGTTAGAGGAGGGTTAAACAAAGGCCACACTCTACCTTTGAATCGCTTCATGTTTAGCAGCAAGGCCATTACTTATTTGCTTCTGATGTTTGCCTGTTTTGAACTGTATGGTGGTAAGTAATGAGAATATTGTCCTTCCAGAGTCTCAGGTCAGCAGCAGCCCGTCACGCTCTCCAGCCTCAGCTCCCAGTCCCAAACAGGAAGCCACCAAACCAAGTTTTCTGGCCCAGTTCCTTCAAAACAGAAAAGAACAGGTACTGAAATGTCACAGTTATAAGTTTGTTACAGTGCCTTTCACAAATGTTCTCCTCATAATTTGACATTTTGTTTAAAACCACACATTTTACCATATTTTTATGCATTAGACCAACACAAAGTATTACATGAATTAAATGTTACATCAACTATAACCAGTTAAAAATGAACATAAGCAACACTTAATCAGACAATACATAATTATTAAGTTCAATAACCTGATTATCAATTATTATTTCTAAATAAAAAAAAATGTTTGCTGAAAATGAACTTCATTTTAAATATTTTGTTTTTGCTTAAAATATTCTTGAAATATATTTTACAGAATATAAAATAACGTAGATTTGGATTAAACTTCTGAAATCACATTGTTACATTGAACTGAGTTTTTTTGCTCTTTCATTAAAGTGAGAAATGTTCTGTGTTGTATTTCTAGCAGGTTGGTTATTGGGATGAATCACTATTTTTTTATTATTATAACTTTTTTTAGTGCCTTTTACATAAGATCCCATTTGAAACATGTTGAAGTTTTAAACAATCAAGGGTTGTGAATACTTTAACAAGACCAGCTCTGCACTTCAAATTTAAGTCTTTCTTCACTCAAATTCTTTACAGAGATCATAACTGTAAAATAATTTCATGAGCTTTTTTTGAATTTGTTTTTTTTTATTTTCTGAATTAGTAAAAGTGTTGATACCAAATATACAAACACCACCTTGTCAGTTTGAAAATCACGTTTGGTTTTTATTTTCAATAGAAATTTGCTTTCACTTTTAAAAAAACTGTCTTAGTTGAGTGTGATCACTTGATTTAAGCTCTTTTTCTGTTTGAAATCAAAACATTTCTGCACTTAATTGTTTCTCCCAGGTTAAAAATTTCATGGCAAAGCGGGTGCTGATAATGTATTTGTTTAACAAGGTAAGGACGTGTGAAGCATGTGCATGAACACCGAGTGGCGGCTGCATGTTCTCACCTGACATCACAGATCTTCATTTGTCTCTAACAAATCACTAATCTACCTTCTGGTTCTGGGCCTAATCTTGCTGCCATTACTAATGTAGCTCTTTTCCATCTAGCTGTTACACTCAGCCTGGCTAATTACCTTGAAAGCTTGGATTAAGGAGTCATGTAACGTGCGCTTTGAAACTCTTGCTTGATGATGAAACCTGTGTTATTTGTGCTCATCAATTATTGACAAAACTTTGCTTTTCTAATCACGCCGGGACTTTAGTAGCGCCAGATATCTGTCGGCATCACACAATGGGTGGTACTTTGTCTCCTGAGATTTATGCTTCTTCCTCTAATTACTGCAGCATGTAATGTGGCCCATAGACATGTGTCCTACTAACAACTCTTGAATTTAAAGCTGCGATCATTTAAAAGAAACCCGACTAAGACAACTTATGCACTTAGATTCTCTAGAGATGTTTGTGCTGCTAAGATATAATGTTCGTAAAATATTTAAATGATGTAAAATATTTAAAATCTTCCAACGCAGCATAATTCTACCACCTGTCGGAGGGGCGAAAGGGGTCGAGTGCAATGTGCTATGGGCGGCGGTCGAGGGAGGGGACCCTGGCGGTCTGATCCTCGGTTGCAGAAGCTGGCTCTCGGGACGTGGAACGTCACCTCTCTGGTGGGGAAGGAGCCGGAGCTAGTGTGCGAGGCTGAGAGGTTTCGGCTAGAAATAGTCGGCCTCACCTCGACACATGGCTCTGGTTCNCCCCATCTTGGCGCCTGTACGTTGGGGTTTACCCCGGTGAACGAGAGGGTAGCCTCCCTCCGCCTACGGGTGGGGGGGCGGGTTCTGACTGTTGTCTGTGCTTACGGGCCGAACAACAGTTCAGATTACCCCCCTTCTTGGAGTCCTTAGAGGGGGACTGGAGATGCCCCTCCTGGGGACTCCCTTGTTCTGCTGGGGGACTTCAACGCTCACGTGGGCAATGACAGTGAGACCTGGAGGGGCGTGGTTGGGAGGGCCACGGGGGTGGATGAGATCCGCCCGGAGTTCCTTAAGGCTCTGGATGTTGTAGGGTTGTGTTGGCTCACGCGACTCTGCAATATC